>JAVFBW010143385.1:0-22331 GCA_034783835.1 Mopalia ciliata | reverse complement strand
ACTTGCCCCCCCCCCCCCCTCCCCCAACCACACAAACACACACACACACACACACCAATGAATGTACCATGCAGTTCTTGACAAGAAATTAATATTAGCAATCAATGTATTTCAGACATCGACAAACAGGCCGTATTACTCGATATCTTTAGCCCCACTTCCCCTACTCCAAATATTCTATAGCCTAAAAATCTAACTATACCCGGTTCGGTTAATGTTTTATTCATGAGGATCACGCGTCTTCGATTAGGCGAAACAACTTCCATTAAGGTGCACTACTGGCTATATTATCATTCATTCCGGGCAAAACATCACGTGGCGTTAAAGATAACCCGTTGACTGACAACTTGTACATGACAAGTAACGCGAGAAAGTATGAGAAAAGCTAATCATGCACCTAACTCACAATTTTGGAGTTTGATTGCCAATATTATTAATTGAATTGACACAAAGTATTCATCTATACGTTTATTGTATTTCCCAGAACGCGGATAATCGATTATCGATTGGACTGTTGTAAAGAATGATATATAAAAAATCAATCACCGATTATTTATATCTCTATTTTTGGAACTGCTTTAAATTGACTAACTGTTTCTCCTTTATAACAGCTGTAAATGTCCAGAATACGCAACGGTTATATCAAACGCTATTAATTCTCAATTGGATTTTTAATGATTGTCGATTTAGGTTCTACTTAGATAATATTTATCAATTTATATTCGTTTCCCTAATAGCTACTACAACGATATAAGCGGTTAATTCATCTTACTGATTAATTCCACAAGGAGCTCATGGTTCAACAGATATATACTATGTACATATATACGATATTTATTGTGCATTGAACTGCCATTAATATCTCATTTATTTGCTCTATGTGTAACTCGTCACCAGGGTTGTCACTTGTATACAGCGCAGAGGTAGTCCAGCTAATCTTCGATGTGACCTCCCAGACTATAAATCCTCGACCCCACACTAGTTAAATACATTAATGTTGCAATATGCCAATAGTCATTAGGTACTGTACATATCCGGAGAACTATCAGGCGTATGACACAACTGTTCACAAACTGGGCCACCGATTGTAATATGTAAACACATATAATGTTCTTCACATAATATTCTGAAGCTCAGTCTAGACATTATGCATATCGATCGATGCTCTTTAAACACTGACTTCATGTATTTCTATGAACAACAGATTGATTGGCGTTTTACCCCGTACTTATTAAAGGGAATTTCACTTATATGACGGCGGGTTGTTCCGACAATTATTGACACTAGCATAACAAAGATGGGAAGCATTTTGCTAATGTTGGAAAGTTAATCTTACTCCAGTGCTAAGTAAAGACAGCATTGCTAATCTTCAAATAAACTACCCTCAGCCAGAGGCTTATGGACACCAGAAGAGGGACATCCTACAAATCTTTGTGACGTAAGGCAGATCTAGAGGGCATATTAGTCTGACCTTTTTAACGTGTTTCTTTTTGAGAAAATTTCTAAAATAAATTTTTAAAATAAATATGATTGAGACTAGCCATTTGAAATTTTGAAAATGCCTTTTGGCTTTTTCAATACATCGTTCACCTAGGATATAGTTTAGAGGCAGACCATATGCCAAAGATCACAAACTAGAGAGTTTTCATGCACTACCTTTTGGAGCATGAGTTATCCGGCATAAACACATTCATTCAAATCTTATGATTGGGTCTAATCCAAATGACTTGTATATCAACCTCTGGAACGATTAACAGCCGATGATTTGTTTTCATATAAGGTCGCTTTATCCTGGCTAAAAGCGAAAATTGACACGTTTGACGATAACACTTTTGTCTGTTTAGAACAGTAGTGGACTTTGTATTTAATTAAGCTGTGGATATTTGTTTTAGTTAAATCTGCGGAATAGACAGCCAAATTGAAGCTCATTGCAAGGCTATAAAACTGTAAATGTTCTAGGCCAAGTACAGCTTTTGACCAAATTACAATACATAAACATATATTATAATAGTCGATACTCAAACAATTATTATAATACACTACTTGGGCAATTACAAATAGCTACACAAATTAAACACGTTAGAAAAGGTCATATGCTGGTCGCTAAGAAAATGGCGTCCTTAGTTACCAGTACCTTCAGACTTCACCTTACAAAATACATTAACGGTATTTTACAATACAGCAACGATATAATTCACCGAGAAGCATTATCGGCACTTCAAAATACTTATACAGCAAAATGAATATTTAGTATAGTATAATCATATAGCAATTAAGCATAATGGAACATACCTGATCGTACCTGTAAAATATATGACTACCAGCCTGAGGAGTGTAATCAACCTGTCCCGCTTGTCAGGTACACTGTTACCGGTCGGACTGACAGTGTTAACTGGGAGACCAGACTCGCGCCAAGCAATCAATGACTTGAACGAAAGACGTCTAGCATTTGCCAGCAGTGTTTTTATGGCCCTGGAAACCAAATTGGTTAGCCTGTTGTTTAATTTACAATCTAAGACACACTATGAGAACTTGCTTAAACTTAGTCAACAGAAAACATTACCTGGTGCATGTACATTGTTTGGACGACCTGGTTACCACCTGGTCAATGTTGATTTGCATGTTGAAATAAATCTCTTCGGACTTGTGAATAAATTTATTCGTTTAATAATGTAAAGAGTTTTAACGCAAGAATAACAATATTATATTTTTGACACTAGTGAGCATGCTTTTACTAAGAGTTTCAGCAGAATCCTAATAATTTGTGGCTTTTTAATGAACAGGTTTCTAATCCCTTTCTATAAAGTCTTGGTAATTTATGGGTTTCTAATGTCATGGTATTTTAGGGATTTGTAATGTCCCAGTAATTTACTGGTTTCTTATTTCCTGGTATTTTGTGGGTTTCAAATGTCCTGGTCATTTGTGACTTTCTAATGTCATTGTAAGTTAAGAATTTCCTCGAAATGTTGAGCTTTTGAATGTCCCGGTAATTTATGGGTTGTTAATATCCTGGTGAGTTAGGGCTGTCTAATGTCCCAGTAGTTGCTTTCTAATGTGCCGGTAATTTATGGGTTGTTACTATCCTGGTAAGTTAGGGCTGTCTAATGTCCCAGTAGTTGCTTTCTAATGTCCCGGTAATTTAAGGGTTGTTAATATCCTGGTAAGTTAGGGCTGTCTAATGTCCCAGTAGCTGCTTTCTAATGTGCCGGTAATTTATGGGTTGTTAATATCCTGGTAAGTTAGGGCTGTCTAATGCCTCAATAGCTGCTTTCTAATGTCCCGGTAATTTATGGGTTGTTAATATCCTGGTAAGTTAGGGCTGTCTAATGTCCCAATAGCTGGTCTCTAATGTCCCGGTAATTTATGGGTTGTTAAAATCCTGGTAAGTTAGGGCTGTCTAATGTCTGTTATCTGGTGTTTTTGTTAATTGGATCATTTAAGGTGGCCTAGTAATTTGGTTTATTTCATGTGTACTTGTAATTTGGGTTTTCTCCGGTGTTCTGGTAATTTGGAGTTCCGATGTACTGTTTGTTTTGTTTGGGAATTTTCTGTCGTCGAGTTAAATTGTGCTTTAAAGTATCCTGGTAACTTGGGGGTATTCCGGCGCCCTGTTAATTTGAATCTTCTATAATCTTGTTAACTTAAAGTTTTCTGCTGTCCTCGTAATTTGAGGATTCTAATAATTTACTAAAGTGTATAATTCTAATACAGTCTAAGGATTTGAGGGCATTTCTTGCCCTGGTATTTCGGGTCAGTTTGATGTCCCGTTTATTTGAAGCAATGCAGTGTCATGGAAATTGAGTGATTCTGGTTATTTGACGAGGGCAATCCGGTCTTCCATATTGTTTTTATACATTTTTCGATTCCAGGTAATTTACGGTTTAGTTTCTAGTATCGTAAGTTGTCATTTGGGAATTGTTTTGTGTCCTGGTTAATTAAATGTTTAGAATGTATACTTGTTCTTGTGGTTGAAACACAAGCACATTGTTTACAGTACCTCCTGGTTCTCATACACACTCAGAGTTATAAAGACCAACATGAATCGCGATTTCTTATGGCGCCTAGGACATTTCCAATTTAACATTTCAAGTCCATTGATGTCATTCTTTGATTTCAGCGAAGCGAGAGTGATTTCCTCCAGCGAAGCGAGGGTGATTTCCTCCATACATTGAACTGTGACTCCGTCAATGTTTGCTTTCTTACAATGACAAATGAGACATGTACATAAATTGATATCCTAAGAAAGAACATAGGTCTATCCATGATCGACGAATGGAACGATATTAAAATATCCATTGAATTATTTTCAATCTCCTTCGTTCCACGTTAAATAACTTATAGAAAATTTGAGTGTATTTCTCATTCATACATTCATGAAGGGGTCACAGTCTGCTGAATTCACTACATATGAATGTTATGTGAATAATTGATTTAGAATTAACGCACAATGCGGAATTTAATCAAATTTGTTGCCGTAATTCTCCTTTAAATTTTTATTTTTACTATTTATCTATTGAATAAATTTAAATCAAATAGATGTATAAACAGCAATAATTTTTCTTAGTAGTATATCTTTTTAAATTTTAAATTTATTTTATCTCTGCCTATGTTTGTTTTAAAAATTGCATTAATAGTTTCTATTTCGTTAATTCTTTATACATTTTTATTTTGTTCCGGCTCAATTATCGTTATCAAAAGTTATACCACAACTGGTTCTTCTTACATACTGTTCTTTAAAATAAAACGATCTTCTTTGTAGCTTGGAAAATAATGTTGTGGTGAGATTTGTTTCTACATGCTAGATGTTTTATTAATTCAAAAGGCAGTCCAAACAATCGGCGAAGACCATCAAATTGATCGAAAACTTCTTTTCCCAATCCAATTTCTTTGTTCATTACCAAATGAGACAGTAGAAAACATAAGTTGGTGTTTGTCTGCGACAAGTGAAACTGAGATGTATGCCATTTTGTATTGCTCTACGGAGCTTTAGCCAATAGCAGGGCGCATAGCCTATTCAACAATTTACGAGAAAAATAAAATATTGTTAAAAAAATGAATGAATCAATCAACGGATCAATCAATCAATCAATCAATCAATCAATCAATCAATCAATCAATCAATCAATCAATCAATCAATCAGCATACGTTGTTTATTAATATTCAAAATAAAGACTGGGATATGGACAACACATGTGCTAGAGAAGCTAAGTTTTACTTTGTTTTCCACTGCCTAAGGGGCCCTCTGGCTAAAGTAATTCTGTTTATAGAGTAGCAATGCTGTCTTTACTAAGCACTGGAAGAATATTAACGTTCCAGTATAATCAACTTACGTTACATCTTATTGTGCTAGTATAAATAATTTTTGAAATGCCCCGCTATCTTGTTAGTGAAGCACTCTTAAACACAGCTTAAATAAAAACACCAACAAATCAATCATGGTAGCTAAGGGCAGTACGTCCGTTCTATTTTAAATTAAATCATACTCTCTTGGAAGATTAATTGTCCGATATTTCAAGACGGCTTTAACGATTGTGGGGTGTGCTTTTTTTAGTGACAAGTACATCGCTGGTATATAAACAAAATACCCTTAAATACCGCGTTAACATATGCCACATCAGTCAATGAATCAGCCATGCTTCTGACGGAATTCTCCATGCTGTAAGGGGAGTTAACTTTGTGAAGCAGAACGAAAGCGTGAAAATGACCAGTGAAAAAAATCCCAATAAAACACTTAAATGTAAGGGGTCAGCTCGTGGATAAAACATGATACTTAGTTAATATTAACCCAGTTTCTGTTTCTATCTGTAACTTCACGCTACACTTGCTACACAGTTAGTAAACAAATTTTTAAACTTTTCTTAATGAGGTGTGTGACACGCCAAATTCAAAACAGGGTAATGCCTAAACAACGTGAGCTTATTATTCTATTTCGTAAATAAAAAAATGGAAAAAACCTTTTCTTTAACATCAGACTGCGCTTAAAATGAGTTTAGAGTGGATTGGTACAGTGCGGTACTTTATCTGACCTAAAAAACATCCCTCCGCTAAATCTGTCCCCTCAGGCTCATTCGAACTTTTTAAATCTTTTGTTTCCTATATTAATAAACGATGTGGTTTAATTCTATGGCGTACACTCGTATGATTTAAAAATGTTGCTTTACATTTGCGGTTTGAACAAAAAAGCCTCACAATCAGCGTGTCAGCACCCTGTGTATGAAAGAGATTTATTTCCTGTTGAGGAAGAGCTTTAACGTATCACTGAGCTGGCAATTCGACTCGTTCGTTACCGGGTCAAGATAACAAAATGAGAAAGGAAGCTTTTTCATCCCTCGTCAGCTCATGTATAACTTTACTGTAGCATCTTGTCACCATCATAGTTTGTAGAAAAATATAAATTGACAATACTCTCCACTATACGAACTCTTTACATATGGCGCTTGTATGTGGTTCATGAGACTGTGCCTGCCAGGCCCATGGGATATTCCAATCCTTTTCGTAGATTAAATAACTGTAGCAAAAAGCTTTTTTTTTTTGCAGACATCCAGTATCAATCTTTCATGCAATTCGCTGTTAAAGTGATGGTTAACTCAAGGAACGAAGCTAAGCATTGAATAGAGCGTGAAATTTGCTATCAAATAGTGCCAAATTTGTACGGTACTTTTGCGATTTGTTTTACAATTCTAACTCACTATCGAAAGTTAGCTAGTCCATTACAACGTCAAAATATTATGGGGGTAAACATTTAAACAATATTGTTCAGTGCACGTGTTTAGCTAGTCCATTACAACGTCAAAATATTATGGGGGTAAACATTTGAACAATATTGCTCAGTGCACGTGACTCCGACTACCACAACAAATCAGCCAAACATTTCTCGGTGATTCACAATAGTGAGTAATAGTGAGTAAGCGGCATACATTTTTATTTGGGAGACCGCATTGGAGTGTCGTATGCATTTTTGCCCTGTTTAGATCAAACGATTAAGGTACAAACTCCGGCACTAGTTTGTCGACACGCATGCATTGGGGAATGGGTAAAATTTAATGCACAATTTTGATTTCATTATAAATGTTTAAATTAATTCTTAGCACAATAAATCCTTGTATATAATTCAAGTTTTCTACCTAACCCGATAATTTAAATTGAACAGGTATTGTTTTACCCTTTTTAATAACATTAAAACTAGTATAGTTCAGGTGTGTCCCTGTTAAATGACGAAAACGAAACTATAAAAGTAGTCAGGAAGTGAAAAAGTCCTCACGGAAATGAGTCATTATGTCGGCTAATTATTTTGTCTCTGATGTGTCGTCTTGGGTTTTTTTATCCATGAAACTTCAGATAGATATTTTAACAGCCCTTTTTTATTGTTAAAAAACACACACAAATAAGATGCCATACATGGTAAACCGTTTTATCACTTTATCTTTATCCTGCATATGTTCAATTCGTTTATCAATTTTTTTGCTTGAAATATTCGAAAATGTTTTACCTATGTTTTACATCAGACAAAAGAATTCCATTCCAGATTTGTGCAAATTCTTTCCATTCACTCAAATAAAATATGCATTTTACACATTTAAAAAGGAATTTCACTTACGTGAAATAACCCGTTAATACACACACGCACAAAAGAGCTCTACAGTGATAAAACGGCGTGCCAGTCAACGCGAATTTATAAATAAGAATGAATAAAATGGTCAGAAAATCTTTTCCAGTTGTTCCAACGGCAATGGTTTCGTCCATACATAGCACAACTCACAAGAAGAGATTCGCTTTGTGTAAATATTTTGACTTAATTATGTCATCTTCCGTGAGACCCATTTATCCGATGTTAGGCAGCGTTTCCTCTTTACCGACGGTACAGTCATATCGCCAAATTTTTGTAGCAGTTGCATTTTATCCAGACAACACCGAACGTGCGTTTGTTTAAACGGAAACAACGTTACACACATGAGCGGACTTCAGAAATCCATACCTGTACTCATTGTTTATCTCATTAAAGACCTTCATGTATTCCAAGAATTTGTCTCAAATTCCAAATCTCTCTGCAATCCTTCTAACCCATTTCCCATGCTCCCTTTCTGCTCACAATAAACGGATAAGACGTAAATCCCATGGTCAGAATGTGTATCGTCGATAATGGATCATGGAAAAAGTGAACATTTTAAATCACACCCAACAACAAAAATGGCTACTCCTGCACAGTTACCTGCGCAGTCAGCTGCTGACGACGGCAGAATAAAACCTAAATACACAGTGAAAAAACATGTCTCGTTGTTCAGAGTGGCATTACTTGTGCACTGAATGGTACTAGTGTTAACTAATTCGTACCTGTACCAAACAAAATTCATAACGAGTAAACACAATCGTTCAGTAAATAATATATTTTGAAGTTAACAACAGACAGAGGTGTATAGTGGTCCCTTGCATAATTTTATTAGCTGCATTGTGATTGGACAAAATCGAGATACCTATACAATCCACAACTGGACCAATAGTTTATCTGACCCGTATAGGATCAGAATGATTGGAATCGTCTACGCATCTCCGGAATAGTCTATTTTATATATCTAAATATTTATAAAAAAAAATATTAAACTTAATGGAAAGATGTCTAAAATGGCCTGCCATTTTATCACTTAGCACTTTTCGACTGCTGCTGCTATTATCAAAACAGTGCACTCAAAACAGACAAATCACTCAAACTGGTGTCATTTTTTTAACGCAACAGAAATGTCGCTGTCAGTTTTTTTTTGATAGAAGGGTCAACTTCTTATGTCCATGTCGCTGCTGTCGGGATCTTGTTTAATGTCCCGTATAGACGAGATATTGTCTGAGGGTTCATTTAAATCTTTGGTACAATTCGAGTTAACATCATGCTTTATGGTAACTTGGTCGCTGTGTTGACAGAAAAGTTTATCCTGTAGGACCACCTTCAGCGAGAGATCTTCCGGTTCATCTTGTATCGGGAACGTCACGACGTCCGCTCTGCCGTTATAAGTAACGGGCTCTAGAGAGCGACGCTGACTGGCCTGGGATGGCGATGAATTAAATGTGCAGCGCTCTTCGGGCACGCTGCCATCTTCCACCAGCTCCTCTTTAAACGATATCTTGTCAACTGTTTCTCTCAATTCAAGTTCTTTTGTATCGATTTCTTCTTTGAACCGTTGTGGCTCAGATGTTTCTCGGAACACATGATCACCTTTATAGGGGGATTCGACCTTACGATCATGCTCCTCCGTACTGTGAACGTTAGGTACCCCCCCAGGGTATTGGAAGTGTGATGGCGGGGGTCGTGGCTGCGGCCGGGCTCCTCTCTGACCCTTCTTGATATCTTTGGGCTGTCTCAAAAATCTGAAAACAACATGAGCATGAGTTAACATAGTGACCAACAAAGACATAATTCATGAACTTCTTTGAGTGGCATTTAGAAGCAGGGATAAGTAACATAACAAGACATTTTGCTTGTCAATAAACCCAGAAGCTGCATATCCATAAATTCCTTGTTATGATATTTCTTGAAGTTCAAACACCTTTTAGTGATTAGTTTCTTTAACACAAAGAAAATGTGTACAGACTAAAATAGAAGTTCAGCTATACTGTTTCCTAACACTTGCCTACAGACTATCATCTTGTTATTCTTGAACAAGGAGGAAATGTGTACAAAATGAAATAGAAGTGCAGCTATACTGTTTCCTAACACTTGTCTACAGTCTATCATCCTGTTATTCTTGAACAAGGAGGAAATGTGTACAAAATGAAATAGAAGGGCAGTCATACTGTTTCCTCACACTTGTCTACAGACTATCATCTTGTTATTCTTGAACAAGGAGGAAATGTGTACAAAATGAAATAGAAGTGCAGTCATACTGTTTCCTAACACTTGTCTACAGACTATCATCCTGTTATTCTTGAACAAGGAGGAAATGTGTACAAAATGAAATAGAAGGGCAGTCATACTGTTTCCTAACACTTGTCTACAGACTATCATCTTGTTATTCTTGAACAAGGAGGAAATGTGTACAAAATGAAATAGAAAGGCAGCTATACTGTTTCCTAACACTTGTCTGCAGACTATCATCTTGTTATTCTTGAACAAGGAGGAAATGTGTACAAAATGAAATAGAAGTGCAGCTATACTGTTTTCTAACACTTGTCTACAGACTATCCTCTTGTTATTCTTGAACTAGAGAAGGTTAACATGGAACACCATTTGTATAAGGATGTTTTACACCTAAATGCGGCGGGATTGTTTATCTGCAATCAGCCCAAAAGTTCTAATGGCGGCAATACACGATCAGTTAGGATATCCAGAAAACATTTCAACATCAGCTACTTTTCTACAAACCCCTCTTTTATGTTTATTTACGGAAAATGCACAAGACATTTTACTCACTGATATGTTAATCTTTTCCCGGGAACTTTTTTGATAATATTCATCTTGTAATAATATCGTAACGCTCTAGAGAGTTTTTCATATGTCATGTTAGTCCTATTTTTCTGGATGCCCCAGAGTTCAGCTAGTGCAGTGGGATTGATGATTCTGAAGGTCAATTTCTCCTGATCCTCCCAGCGTATGAAATCCGTGTAACTCCCGTTCACAAGTAGATAATTAATGAACTCCCATAGCAATCGGCAATCTGAAAAACGAAATAAATACAAATGTATTAAAATCCATACAGCCTAGAATGTTACAAGACAAATACATGACCAATTATGTGCTAAAATAATAATCAAAAATAAGAAAAACAAATATATATTACTAAAAAGCGAGTAATGTATACATTAGTAGCTAGACAGGGTATCTAGTTGGAATCACGGTTAGACAAGCAAAATTGTTTTTCTCTCAATTAATAATATATTTTGGTATAGTGTAAATAAAAATCTGATTAAACCCAGATCTTAATTTGTCCCCAGGTGTTTTCTTGTCACAGGTATGTCTGTTATATTACAGTGCACGGAATTACATGACGTATGGGGCTGGCTGGTTCATTAATGTTCACTGGGCAGGTCTACAGAGTGTGTTAAAATTTACCCACAGTCCGTATTCTGAACTTTGTTACTATAACTATATTATTAGTGAAATTCAAATAACAATTGGTGTATAGTAGCATAGAAATAACGGGCATTGAGATTCAAGAATCGATTCACTTTGACCATAAAATAGAAAATTGTCCTTCAGCTATATAATTTAAACGTATTGACTGTTCGTTGCCACATATTGGCATACATTGTTGCAATCAGCAAATTTAATAATTAATTAAATTAGTTACAACGTAAACATAAATTACATTAGATTACAACTTTTCTCTATGTACTGTTTTAACAGTACAAGCACAGGATGTTATAGACAAGCGGCAGTATATTTCCAGCAGAGTTTTACTGTCAATAATTTTACCGACCGATCAATTAATCAACTAATCGATCAATCAATCAATCAATCAATCCATATCTTATGGCCGTTTACAGACATACCTGAATTTTTCTCCCTCCATACTGTTGTTATATTTTCTGTTTGTGTCCGCTCATAAATGTTGTGTGGTGATTTCAATCCCGCCTCTGTCGTCAACACATTTTTGGTGAAATTAGAAATTCGGTTGTCATGATAAATGTCTGATACAGATTCTGGAAAATATAGTATAGAACATATAATTATAACGTGCTGTGTCAAATAAGAGATTAAGACAAAATAATCTATACAGATGTATTTAGTAACTTAGCAAAGTTTGATATAAGGATTGTGTACCACTGCATATAATTTCGTATCCTATTTATGTTGTTACAAACAAGTTTTGTTATAAATGATATTTTATCTTGATTTTAGAGCAATGAATTAAAACTTATTTGTTGTTTTCATTGTTACATCTTGCTCTTTAGTGTTGTCGTGTCGTTATTGTGGTCAATGTCTCGCAATGGAGTGGTCAATGTCTGTTAATGACTCGCAATGGAGTGTACAATGACTCGCAATGGAATGGTCAGTGTCTCATCATGGAGTGGTCAATGTCTCGCAATAGAGTGGTCAATCAGTCTCTCTCAATGGAGTGGTCAATGTCTCATCATGGAGTGGTCAATGTATGTTAATGAAGTCGTTAATGAATTGTAATGAAATGGTCAATGTCTCGCAATAGAATGGTCAATGTCTCTCAATGGAGTGGTCAATGTCTCATCATGGAGTGGTCCATGTATGTTAATGAAGTCGTTAATGAATTGTAATGGAGTGGTCAATATCTCGTAATGGAGTGGTCAATATCTCGTAATGGAGTGGTCAATATCTCGTAATGGAGTGGTCAGTGTCTCATTATGGAGTGATCAATGTCTCATCGTTTTGTTGAGCTTATAAAAACATGAAAATTTTTGTTTAAACTGAAAAATTAAATTCAAAACTTCAACTTCAATCATAAATAAAAACCATATTTACTACACAGCTTACCAACCAAGAAACTATCTGACATTAATAATCTAACGGTTTTCCTTAAACTATACCTTAACTTATACACAGCTAGGTGTGATTATAACAGAAAACAATAAGTGATAAAAAAAGAGAAAAATAAGTAAAAATCACTGCATTTTTGGAATCAAAGTAGCGTTTATTTTTGGCAAAAGCATTTTACCCCGAGAAAGCAAAGTACATAATGTCTGGTTGAACGTGTCGCTATGACAGTTGAGAATGAGGTCAGTTATTCCCCGTTTCACCGTAATAACCGATTTAAATCTCCCAGGACATTTGTCTATGGGCCAATCTATATTATAATGTTATTTATAATAAGTAACTCAAGCATAACTGAAACCTAATTGTTATCAGAAAAATAAGGAAGTTGCCTCAACATGTAATTCTCAATTAGAGTCCTGCAATAAAAAAACAATAATAGACTGGGAGTTTACCAAGCTACCAAGGGATTTTAATAATTGAAGAAAAGTCAACTTTCATTGGATATTCAACATCTAAATATGCGCAGTTTCCGCCTAGCTTCCTTGTAGCCGGCGAATCATTACTCGTTGAACCACGATACTAAATAACCCAGAGCATCTTACATCTGTTCTTATAGGCTACATGGATAACATTTAAAACATTGACAGGATACATCTCTCGGGGTATTTCGTACTACGCAGGCAGTGTGCATAATATTTTGTATTATCTGGTTGACGTTTTAGTATTTCAGTACGATCAAATTAAGATGCAAATTTGTATTATTGCATTCTGTTATTTAACATGAATTTAGACAAATCGTTACCTTCAAGACAGTGTGGGGCGAAAAAAGCTTACTATTCTAGTTCAGGAAACCAAGTGAGGTGATGGCATTGTCGTTAGTGCCAGGCTCAGCCAGAAATGTTCTTCATTCAAGATTTAGGAAGTTTGTTTATAAATTAAAACGTTATGATAACTGGCACGACCCGGATGCCGCATATACACACCTCATCGGTGTAGTGTAGGTAAATCTACAAAGCTTGATACGGAATTCACGAAGTTATTCACGAAAATGTAATCTCTTTTTGGGGGGGAATAAGATATCTATGAGCGTTATGATTTGTTATAACGTAACAGTACAGAATTTTGCATAACAAAACGAGCCGGTGCATGATGTAGAGAATACATAGAGTATTTCAGACTAGCAATTTCAATGATATCCATCTGAACCGTCCGTCTTCCTGTGTTATTTACTACCCCCATTAGGTACGCGGACAATATAATGTCTTCAAGCCTCATGACGAAGTATACACTTTATAATTGACGCACGGTCATAAGAATGGAGTCGTGTTTTTGATAAGTATTTAAGTTAAAAAAAGCCATTAAGACAAAATGCTGCAGTATGGATACTGTCACGATTTCCAGGTTGTATTGTTTGCTTTCAATGAGATCAACGCACCCCGTACAGAATAACACCAACACATCCGGATATAAGAAAGCAATACCTTCCATGTAGTGTAATATCTTCCACCACATAATAACTCACCCAGCCGAATACAACTAAGGGATGAATGTACCCCTTTTCGTATATAATATAGCTGAGTCACTAAAGGCTTATACAGCCGCCTTCGCATATTTTGAGAAGATGTGTTGATATGTAGCGAAATAAAACAAGACTTTCATTCAAGTTGGCGTTCTTTTGAAATACTCTATTGTTTATAAGTGCTAGTTTATAACCACACATTAAGCTTCTTCATATGCAATAATTGATGTCTTAGCTTAAGGTTAATTGGTTTTTCAGACAAGTCATCCGACGTGAGTAATGGCAATTTATAATAAACAATTATGCAAACAGCGAACTTAAAATTATTAATCTCTGTAACATCAAAAATAAATATTTGTTGGATTTCTTCTTCTTGACTAAAACTGATCAAGTTTGTTAAATCGTCTAATACGATAAAAAAAACAAAAAACAAAAAAACAAAAACAAAAACAAAAAAACAAACCAAACAAACAAACAACAAACTTATATGAGCCTATCAATTGAACTTGTCATAAAAGATTTATTGATGATATAACTGAGAGAAGTATAGAACCTTGTATGCTTCAAGCTTGATTGGAACCCGCATTATCTGAACTACATGGCAAACACGAAAGGGACTAATCACGGTAGCTATGCCAACCAATCTAACAAATCACATGCTAGAATGTTAGTGAACATCTTACCGATATTTGATGGAGGGGAGGCGTTCTCTGATGTGTGGTCAGATTGTCCACTGTCTGACCCGGCACTGGGGGCCGGACTGAGTACAGTGTCTGGAGGACTGGACACAGGGATACGGTATGCTGAAAACAATAACACTCAGTAAAACTAACTAGCAGAGCCGATTCCATTGGCAAAGACGGTATATTGGTCACAGATATACGATAATGCCATTTGTTATTAAATCGTGCATTTGCGTCTACTCAATATATATATATATATATGATATGGACTAGGGCTTATCACAGCTCATATCGTCATTCATGTTTGGCTGACAGATACCAAATTCACAACCGATGGGGTTATCGGATCGGAAAAGTTCCTTTCTAAAGTAAGCCAATTCATTGGTTTTGTGACAGTTCGGGCAAAATCAGACACAATCGGTACCGTGTACCATGTTTGGTCGTTTTATCTATACACGAATATAAAGTTTGGTTCACTCAAATAAAGTGTTCTTACTCATGGCTGTATACACATTACCGGCTTTGTTTGTTGGCTTTGGGTAAAATTAATAACATGGTGCCCATTTGTCGAGGATGGGTTTACTTATAAACATGCAATTAAAATCCTCTATTAGCAGTTCCTAGTGTTTATATTGATATAGACTTTCATTGGCTCATATTTCAGACAGCCAGTTAAACGGCACAAGCTCTCAATACCACACAGACAACTGGGATGCCCCAAAAAGGCTGATCTAATGAATTTCCTTCCCAAAAATCCTGTTCTCGTCATCATTGAAACAAAAATCACCATGATATGTATATATATATATATAAAAAATATCCGTTTATCTGCATTTATATTATAATATTATGATGATGATAAAATATACCAAAAGATGAAGAAAAATAAAAAATGAATTGAGAGTATTTTTTCTGGTAATGCACTTATAAAACATCTTAACCCTGTATAAATAACTTTCTTATACGGGTTTTATGACTCCGAGAATGTGTTGAAAGATACTTACGAGTCATTGGTATCGGGTATTTGGTATTAGTATCACGTGGTTGAATGGCTTTCTTTAAATCTGGTAGAATAGGAACATAGTTTGACCTTGATTGCGGTTGGTTTGACCTTGACGTATTTCCGGGTACGACTAGGAAAGTACCTTCTCGTCGTGCAGCTGTGAACATCAGATAGATATATTTTTCTTGAATCAAATGAGTTAGTCGACCAAAAAAATATCAGAAAAAAAACCCAACTGTTTGCATCTGTGTCCTTCTTAATTCCTGGTTAAACATACAAACTGCTTCGTCTTTGATTTTCTCGGAATTCGTACTTTGAACAAATCTGTCAACTTCTTTCACAGAATCAAGCAGTTGGTTACTTAAGAAGCTGGTTTACTGAATGAGGAAGAAGTTGTTTTAATTAAGAAAAGTGTTAATTCCTTATTCAAGGTAGACTTTAGGTTACCGATAAAGACAAATTCGTTTATATGTAAATAGACCTATTTGTTATTTGTTGAAACATATAGCTACGAGAAAGAGCTTTTAGGTTAAGGAATATAACTGAAAATATAAGTAAAAAAAGAATATAATGTTAAGGGAATTTTAAACCTTTCTAGAATGGTTGAAAATAAAAAGTTTTAAAACGTATTTCAATATTAGAAACATTAAGTAAACTTCTAAAATTTTATGAATGACATCTTCTTTATTAACAAACTACAAGTACGCAATGTATTAGGTTAGTTGATAAAGTTGTAATTAAGCTATAAATCAAATTTGTTAAAAAATGTCTATAGTTTATCATCTTATGCATGCCGTGTCTGTAAGGATCAATTTAAAAAACACAGATTCTTTCATTATTTCTGTTAGTGTCTTCAATGTATTATCATTTGGTCTTCAGTTTCTTCCATTATTTCTGTTAGTGTCTTCAATGTATTATCATTTGATCTACAGTTTCTTCCATTATTTCTGTTAGTGTCTTCAATGTATTATCATTTGGTCTACAGTTTCTTCCATTATTCCTGTTAGTGTATTTAATGTATTATCATTTGGTCTACAGTTTGTTGAAGACACTCCTTTTCGAATTTCGACCAACAGTTCCCTAATGGAATCATTTTTATTTCTTCTGATTTTTCTTTGTTGCCAGTAAACATAGTTTCTTATTTATGTAATAGAGCTGATACTATCTGACAAATTAATGTGGTGGATAGGTCAACTAAAAAATAAATAAATAATAATAAAAAATACGGATATCTTTATGTATTGAGAAGATCCTTGATTCCACGGAAAATGTTAGTCAATGACAAGATTAATGGTTTTATAACAATAAATACCTGGTAAAGGACAAGGAGAGGAGGTTGTGAAGCCCGATATACCGGTTGTTATTGCAGGATATGTAGGCAGCGGCTGGTACAACATCGGCCCTGTAAACAAAACAACCATATCAACATTCAGTCATGGTGAATCGACAGAACTGTAAACTCACTGTTACTCACCGTGGTCTTAATTGTCAATTTATTTAATAAAATAGGATTAATTATACAAGAATTGTAATTTGTCATCGAAGAAAAAGCTATCATATCAAATGAAAACTTGTAAATATATCCTTTTATCTATTTTTTCATTAAGTGTGCTGTGAATTAATCTTAAGAAAAAAGTTATTATTATTATGGTAAAGGAATAATAGAACAAATATGGATAAAGAAAATAATTGAAAATCCAATACGTTAAATAAAAAATCTCAAAACTTTATAACCGGAGAACAAGGAAGAATAATTGTATAAAAGTTATATTTGTAATTTCAGTTAAATCATAAAAAAATATTTATGCATGGTTAATATAAATTATTATTAAAAGAGAATCAAGGAAATAAAAGGACAAAAGTAATTACAGCACGATAGCAGCCACATGTCGCTAGCCGCATTATTTTCATGGTGGGACATTACTCTTCTTTTCCACTTTTTAATGTAAATTGAAATAGACTAAAATAGCAACCACCATGGCACGAAATATTCCAGAGGATGACCAACTGGAACTTTGCCCTCGGAAGTGGTACGGAAACTGGCGAAAACTATCATGACTGCATGTGGTTTGATGTTTTAAGTACAATCACTGGATTTATGTCAACCGATTGGTTAAAACCAAACAGCATGTACCACTTCCATGTAACTGTATATTCACCACTACAATTGGTAATGAATAGTTTAAAACAAATTATTTTTCTATTATAATAATTAGGCGGATATAAATTATATATGACTCAGTAACACTCTCTCTTGAATGAAAGGTTCGGGGTAGCCATTCGATGGTTAGTTGGTCATCCCTTCCTTTTTATCTTTTTATTATTAATAAAATCTTCCCCGTCAGTCACATTGATGCATTCAACTTGTTCTATAATCATTTCTTAAAAGTAATATGGACACAGACTGTTTCAGGAATAACGCTTATAGGGCATGCAGCATCGCCCGCGGCCGTGGCTTAGTGTTAGAGTGTGCGCTTCCTAATCCTACTCCAATTTACCGTTCATGGGATCGAGTCCGTCTGCCGACCATCAGGTATATGAGTGAGTCAAGATGTGGTTCCGGCAATCGCCGGAGGGTTTGTGCGAGATTTCCTCTCGGTTTTCTATCGTAATAAGACAAGGAATAGTGATTCCCTTGAGTATGACGTTAAATCCCAATCAAACAAACAAACAAACAAACAAACAAACCAACAAACAAACAAACAAACCACCCCCTGTATCAATACCCGAATAAACTGTAACGATAAATATATAGAGATCTGTAAACAAATGGAGATAAACGCAAGTACATTTAAAAACCGATGTTACAAATGACCAAAGCCTCCTCACCTGAGTTTCTGCTAATTAGTTTTTGGAGTACGTTATATAGAATATCTCCGGCCTCAGGTACGCGTTCCATGAAATCACTCCTCATCATAACACATAATGCTTTACCTGTAACAAAGGCCCCTTGTCAATGTAACATAGCGACAATAACTTACTAATTTTAAAGTTTGCCAGTTAAAATAAATCTTGTTCCGTAATTAGCAAATCACACTAGAGAAAGATACAAGCTTATCGCTGATCGCAATTTTCCAAATTAAATGAAAGTTACAAAAATAATACCCCCGCCCCCCCTTTACTTTCCCTGGAAGATGAACCCATTTGTAATACGCTATATATGTCCTCCCATTTAAGCCTATTTATATTGCAAGGTTGCTTTTTAAATTGATAAACATAATCGTTGCAATGAGAGAATGGGTATAATGGTTTTGAGGGAAATTGCCATTGTGAGATCAACTCAGTGATATCATCCTGGTTAAAAGATACAACAACACTTACCATTCATGTTGAATCTATCCGTAGACACATGTACAATAGAATATTCCTCCTCACACCATTGGAGCCAAGCACTGACTTCCTCTTTGGACCACAATTGTGGATGTTTGGCTGAAAACCCATAATTAAATATAAGTTTACACATTGTTTACTTAGGACTCGCCGCCATGTGGGTTCGAGTCTCCAGAACGACATTAGGTATGAGGGCGGACACAGGTGAATCCGACAATTGCCAGTTGGTTTTAAAGAGTTTCCCCCTCGGCTTCCCACAGTATTAGGTTACGGCAGGATAATAAGTGGACAATGTGTCGTCATATAATTAAAATACCATCGAATAACGACTAATTATAATAATAATAAAAAAAACAAAACAAAACGAAACGAAGCAAAAAATAAAAGAAACAATTTGTCAATCCAAATATTAAGTCTACCGAATGTAGTACTTCAAACACTCACATCTAAGATGAATTCGTTAAGAAAACGTTATGATAACTGATCTTAGGAACTACTCACCGAGAGCCGATGGCATGATCGGTAGCTGTGGTATAACGGGGCTTATACTTCCCGGCGGGTAGGAGGGAAACGCTTGCCAGGGGTACATCATTACAGGCTCACAACCCGGTAACACTTCCTCAACTGAAAAAATATTTACAAATCATCACTATTAATATATCCACATCAATTCAAACTTATAAAATTTATTGAATAGGTTCATTTTAATATTTCCTAAAACGTAAAGCAGAAATGACCGTTAAATCTGGTAAAAGAATAATAATTTTGAATATGGAACGAATGAAATATTTTATTAACTTCATTTCTCTCAATGGTGAAGACAATATTTTCTTGAACACGAAAAGTAAAAACATGTCGTACTATTGTAATAAAATGTTAACCGGGCTATCAATAATCTGTACCTTATATTTTACAATTTGACACACGATGTCTTGCCATTAGAATAATGTAAGAACTGACTTGTTGTCTTTCATTAAAAAAAAAAAAAAAAAAAAAAAAAATCACAAGAAAAAAAAAACAACATAAAATAAATCGGAATTCGATAATTGATTCAAGTGTAAAACACAATGAGTACATGCACTTATAAAAAAGGATCACAGAGTAAGACATAATAACACGTTAAACACCTACATGTCATGTTCGCTGTGAGCTTATCGTTTCTGAAGTCAAATCTCCTTCATATCATTTATATAAACACAGAAAATGTAAATAGGACGTAGTATTTTTTCCTCCTTTTTTAGATGACCACAAAACTTCTGGCTAATCAAAAAGAACCCCTTTATATGTTGTACCTCCGAAAATTAGGGTTTTCCCCTCCATATTTACACATTGATGATCCGTCCTAGAAACATAGCTGACTCCACTTCCTGTCAGATTAATTAAGGCGCGTTGACCTATGAACGTCTTTAAATATGATATATACAACACTACATTAAAATTGCCCCAAGGTTTCCGTTCCTATTATCAATCTGAACAACTGACGGACTATGCCGAAAGTGAAAGTAATAACAGTCGTTATGCCACTCAACAGCTAACCAGCTGGGTCCATGGGAGGATATGCATAAGCTATCTTTCGACCATTCTCATCTTCAAAAGTCACTGGAAATTAATGGCTCCTATTTAAGCTCCTAGGCCAAGGGACGACCCCCCCCCCCCGCCGCCCCAGCCCCTCCCGATGTCAAACACCTGGCATGCATTTAAATACGTCACGATATCTTGGAAATCCTGATTGGTTTGGGTAATTGCTCTCAGTGATGTTGGAGATATCATGGTGCCCCTCTGTTAAAAGCAATGTGTACCGGTAAAAGCAAGGTATGCAGACGAAAGCAATGTGTAAGACGAAAAAGAAGTGAACTTATGATAATATATCTAAGCTACTTGCAGTTACCTAACCTTTAGAAATAGCATCACGATACCAGGATTCTGCACGTTATCTCCCGATATATAGAAATTGCATGGAGTTAAAAGTTAAAATGTCTGTACAACCGTATAGAGCCGCTGAGATATACGTGTATAATATTGTGGGTGTAACACACACACCTGTCGCACCTTAAAACACCCACTGCATACACAGCGAGCAGGTATAACACCCACTGTATACACAGTAAGCCTGCAACATGTACAGGCTTGTTTCTGTTACTCAATTCCGGACTTGACATGTCATTAACTTCCGCGCAAAGCTTTCGTATGTCTTTATTTCACGGTTATCCACACCTAAAGATCATCGTTTATCCGGTCTGTCATCGTGTGCTTGGGAAACCACCTGTCGCTTAAATGTACCGTAACTCCTAATTGAGAATAAATATGTCTGATATGTTATTGGTTGAAGAGAAAAAAAAAACCAAGAACAGAAATATAAAATAATAAAAAAAACATAAATCTAAAAAATGGAAAACAATATAAAAGTTCTACTCCAATTTAGTGTGTATCTGCATGGTTATTGCTTTATTTATCAATCATTGTATATACCACGTGACCTTTTTTGACATATATGTAGGTTATCCATAACAACTCGAGATTAAGATCTATTTAGACACTTGTCCCTTAAGTTTATCTAGAACATGAGATGATTCCCTGTGTCAGTATGATTTTTGTTTCTTGCCCACAATATAGTATTTATCGTTTGTTAACGCACAAAGTTAAAGTTCTCCTAATAAAGTATCGACGTACATGTAGTAACCGTGTGACCGTAAATTATATATTCGGAAATACGGTATAATGTATGATATACTATACTATATTATATTATCGATAGTTCTCATCATGTTTAACTTGTGTGTATTATATAAGCGACCGTCTTGTCCAGAAAAAAAAGCCACAGCTTTCATCCGCAGTATAAAAATCTTCTGACAATAAAAGGGAGAGAGTGATACTCGAGGTCAGAGTAAGTTATTATCCGACAAGTAAAATCAATATGTTAACAATTACAAACGTTGTCGATCATTACAAATAATATATGAGGGTTTTGGGGTGGTCATACATATACCCATAAAACAGGCCCACTCGATAAGTCATGTACTTAAAAGTAGTAGGTTATATAACTCGTCATTGAGGATCGTCGCTGAAAACATTATGGTACAATTGTACTTTAATATGTTTGATTCTAGACAGTTGGTGTTGGTGTACATCAATCAATCAATCAATCAATCAATCAATCAATCAATCAATCAATCAATCAATCAATCAATCAACCCGATCGATCAATCAATCAATCAATCAATCGATCGATCGATCGATCAATCAATCAATCAATCAATCAATCAATCAATCAACCCGATCGATCAATCAATCAATCAATCAATCGATCAATCAATCAATCAATCAATCAATCAATCAATCAATCAATCAATCAATCAATCAATCAA
>JAVFBW010143374.1:0-12764 GCA_034783835.1 Mopalia ciliata | reverse complement strand
GTGAAAGCGTGGGATCCTATTATTTGGGTGGCAATATTAGTGCCTACTCTACTCGGTTTAGCACTGGCTCTTTGCTGTACGTGTTACGCCTTGGTTGCTGCTATACGATCCAGGAAGAAAAAGAAGACAGAGGAAGATAACACAAGTATTGCTCCAGGGTAAGGGATCCTAAAGCTTGTATGTTGGCAAATAAGTATTAGTATTTTTGTCGCTCAAGCATCTGATCTAGCACAGTTCCTTCTGAGTGTAGTTACGTTATCAAATCACCCATACCTTGTGAGTTGTGGTAATAGATATTATGTAACCGACTCGTACCATATATCTAGACAGGACACCTGTCTCCACTTCACTCCTGGTGATGGCAAAATAGAGTACAGAGAGATAGAGATTAAAAAGATATAAACTAATACACTAATATGTATTGGTCAAATAAAAGATATAACATTTGCATGTGGTAGAACATAGCTGATTGCACAAGACTAATGTATGTTGCCAACCAAAGTAAGGGTAGACAAATAGTTTAAAGCGATAGGCTCTTGAAATCAAACGTCAATTGCAGAAGAGCATGCATTAAATTTGCTTTCTAGCCCTCTAAACAGTGTGTTTTTTTTTTATGTTATTTTATTTTATTTTATTTTTTTTAATAATTTATCAAAGTTGAAGATTAATACCTCGCCCCAAGATTTCTCAGGGCTCAGACTTCTTGTCGCTTTCCCTTTGAAGAAACCGCCCAAACTTCTCCGAATGGGATGGGAGGTTTCCATGTTGGCGGCCGGTAATTTGATAATTGCACCATTTAGACTTGCCGACGTGACTGCTACACTGTCCCTACACATGACTGTTTATAAGTGTTTTTGTCCAATTTTATTAAATTTATGTGAAAATCGTCCATACGGAATCAAAATGCCTCATTGTGCGGCCTTTGAGCGTACCAATTTAATATATAACCCTGATCAAAAGCATTAACATCAACATTAACAGATTTCCCGTGAAACGGACGCCTGTTTTAAAACAAGGATCAAGAATGTAAAACGGATGTTTTGAGAAGAGTAAATCGCTTCAGTTTCGGAACAAGTACCACTGAGAACTATAGAAAATTTGTGCATAGTTTGACAAGTTATAAGAAACAACAAACCAACATAGATGATAGATCATATTTTGTTTAAATGTTGTTGTCTTTGTAGCCCTACTACAGTATGTGATCATATACGAGCCATAAAAATTACTGCCGTAAAAAGTTCTTAACAATCGGTGTGAGCACATAAATAGTTAATTCTGCAAAATTTATTAATTGAGCTGTTCCGAAACGTACAAATATCTAAATAAATAGTTCTAAGGAAGACTTCTATTCCAAATTATTTGTTTGTTTAGGAATAGTAAATGTCTGATATAAAAAAGTAGATTTGACCTCAAGGAGATTACCGGCCCCCAAAATGCCATTTCCAGTTGATATTATATATTTTTCCCCGGGAAAGATTTAATTTTTTTTTGTAAACCATATTTAAAACAATATAAAATATTGTTAATTTTCAGTGATATTCAACTAATTTCAAATACCACACGTTTTTGTTTTTGCTTTTAAGTCCGCATTTAGAAGGACTCAATTTACATTTATATTGATTATTTTTCTTTTAAAATACACAATACTATTAATTTGTACATTTATGTATTTGGCAGAGTGTATTTGAATTTAATTTTTCTTTTTAAACAACAATACTGAAGTCATCTTTATCGCCCTGGAATTCCAATGTACTATCATGTATACCACCTGTGACCTAGGAGAGAATAGCTACAAGCAACAACTCACGTTACACTACTCGCCGCAACATACTGGCGAGTAGAAAATGGCGACATCAACTAAATGTCTTTACCTGCTTTTTTCAACGGCTCCTTACTCAGCGTGAATAAATCCCTTTTTTTTTTTACGCAGCTGAATCTGAAAGCTGATATGCTATTCTTTGTATTGACATAGGGTGTTCACTTCGGGAGCCTATCGCTTTAAAGCATAGAAATTCATTTGTATGTCACATGATGTGGGCTCCGCTTGGGCGCGTAGCTACAGACAGAGCATGTCTTTGGATGATGGCGACGGTTTGCTTCTGCTTCAGTAAATTCAATTCACTCGGTTCAAAAGCATCAGTTCTCAAACGCTGGGAATTTTCTACAATGTATCTGATTAGTTTAGAACTAGTGGCATATATCGGCACAATGGAACAATATCACTGTACTTGGCTCTACAATACAAGAAAAAATATCAACTACAAGAAAAGGATCACGTTAAAACAATGTCATCCGTTTTTATACGCCCGTCATTTGAGGTTGTCCGTCCGTCCGTCAACCTTTTGGTTTCCGGACGTTAACTTGAAAACCGCTTATTGAATTCGAATCAAACTTAGTATGTCTGTTCCATGCGACAAGACGACGCTTGGGATTCATTTGGCATACGTCGACCTACAGATGGCGCCACCTGGTGGCAAAGTCTAAATTGAGCTTCTGTATGTTAACTTGAAAGGTTCTTGTGGAATTCAAATCAAACTAAGTGTGATTGTTCCATGTGACAAGACGTGGCTTGGGATAAGTTTTGGCATATGTCAGACTACAGGTGGCGCCACCTGCTGGCAAAGTCTTAATTTTGTTTCTGTATGTTTATATGAAAACTTCTCATGGAATTCGAATCAAACTTAGTATGAGCGTTCCATGTGACGAGACATCACTTGGGATTGATTTTGGCTTGCGTTGACATACAGGTGGCGCCACCTGGTGGCAAAGTCTAAATTTGGTTTCTGTATGTGTACTTAAAAATTTCTGGTGTAATTCGAATGAAACTTTATTTGATTGTTCCATGTGACAAGACACGACTTGGGATTAGTTTGGTATATGTCGGACTATAGGTGGCGCCACCTGGTGGCAAAGTCTAAATTTCGGTTCTGTATATTAATCTGAAAACTTCTTGTGCAATTCAAATCAAACTTAGTTTTAGAGTTCCATGTGAGGAGACATCACTTGAGATTCTGGCGTGCGTAGACATACAGGTGGCGCCACCTGGCTGCTGGTTAAGTCTAAATTGGGTTTCTGTTGTTAATTTGAAAACTTCTTGGGCAATTCAAATCAAACTTAGTATGGGTGTTCCATGTGACAAGACGTCACTTTATTGATTTTGGCGTGTGTCAACCTACATGTGGCACCACCTGTTGGTCTAAATTTGGTTTCTGTATGTTTACTTAAAAACTTCTGATGGAATTCGAATCAAACCTTATGTGATTGTTCCATGTGACAAACCATCCCTTGGGATTAGTTTTGGCCTATATTGGACTACAGGTGGCGCCACCTGGTGGCAAAGCCTAAATGTCGGTTTTGTATGTTAATTTCAAAACTTTTTGTGGAATTCGAATCAAACTTAGTTGGTATGAGTGTTCCATTTGACAAGATAGAGTTAAGATATTCCACATCATCATGTCAAGATGCCGTGTAGGATTTTGTTTGGTATATTTTTTGTCTAGACATGCTGTCACCTGGTGGATTCTATTCAAACCCGATTTTAATATTCCAAGTGACAAGATTTCTTCGGGCGTATATTGCGACTCACTTGAGCTCTTGTTATTGTATTTTATTGCTTATCCAGATTTTTAAAAATAATCTTTGTTGCTTCTCTTCATAAACTTAAGAAATTACCAAACACTTTTTACCCCTTGGCCAAAAGATTTGTCTTGAGATAAGCGTTCTCATGTATGTCCACATATTGTAAGTGTATACATGTATCTTTGTTATCATTAACACTATAGCTAAAGAACAAAACAGGTTTGAATGGATTTTTATGAATATTTTACAGATGTACACTTTAAAAATAAGACTCAATGCCCCTTAATGTGTGTTTTTGTGATTAACTGCAATTAGAAAATGAAAAATTGCAATAGTGTATTGGACATATACCATAGGCTAGCTGCCCTAGGCACTCTATCGAAGGCTTTGTGTATTGCAATTTATAGAGTTATCTCCCTTCTTCTGTTTGTTCCTTTATTGGAATACTAGTAGCTGGAAACCTAATAACCAATGAAGTTTAATTTCATGATTTGTGGTGTTTTGAATTCCCCTAAAATGAATTATACACCTGCAAACTATCAATGGAGTGTCTGAAAATAGGTGGTCTTTTCTCCTTATGCATATCTGTTCTGCTTTTACGGTTACCACTCTGCTCTATTTGAAGCTGTATCTCTGGAACGGTTAAGCATACTAGTATACAGTTCAAACTTGTCTTATTAGATAACCTATATTGGCATTGTTGCTCTGTCATAGTTTGCTTCCCCTGCTCCTGCTCATTGTCTGTTTGTCTAGTTTTAAGCCCTGCCCTACATGTACCCCTTCCCTATTCTGAGTGGGTGGTTGGAGAGAGCTTCCCATTACCCCAGTGCTTTCTGAGATAAAGAGGATTAGTAAATGGATATGTTTGCGATGTCTGTTTTGTCCTGAGAGTATCCTGTATCTGTCCTGTGCCAGTCTTGTCAGGGGGTACTTTCCTTGGCCCATTGCCCTGGCATGGTGTCATGTGAGTGAAATAACCGTAAGTATGGTGTTAAATAAAATCCCATTCAAAGAAACAAACAAACAAAAGGTCTTGAATAGTTTAGCATATACAGTTCAATCTTGTTTAATTTGATATTCTATACATTGTGTACTGCTTCCTCTCCTGAGATCAGACATTGTACAATTTTTCCTATCACTCATTCGTTTCAGTTTCATTTATTTGGAAAGTTTGAGTCCCCGAATAACAATTTATGATTTTTTTTTTTTTTCTTTTTATTTATTCTCACAGGACTCAATCTTATATATGGACAGATGAAGGCTTTTGCAGAGTTAAATAGTTCTCAATGAAAGCAGTTGTCTGCTCAAATTTTTTCCAATACAT
This sequence comes from Mopalia ciliata, assembly GCA_034783835.1. Classification (NCBI taxonomy): domain Eukaryota; kingdom Metazoa; phylum Mollusca; class Polyplacophora; order Chitonida; family Mopaliidae; genus Mopalia; species Mopalia ciliata. Next base: position 7,861 of record JAVFBW010143374.1, on the reverse strand, counting down.
GAGCTTGATTTAAATTTTGAAAAATAAAAGTTACAATAAATATATATATATATACTTTTATTATGAAAAAACATTTTCTTATTTTCATATTTTGTAGGTCATGAAATCATGTTTATGACTAATAGAATGTTTGTTTGATTGGGGTTTAGTGTCGTACTCAAGGGTATTTGACTTATACAACAATGGTTTGTCCACTTCACACTGCACCATGCCTTCTTACGATGGAAAGCCGGGAGGAAACCTTGACCACCCACCCCACCATCACCCCTGCGTTTGCCGGAGCCACAATGTGTGACTCGCTCATATACCTGATGGTCGACAGACGGACTTGATCAGGTGAATGGAACATCGCAGCAGGATTAGTATAGAGCAAACACGTCACCACTAATCCCCTGCCGCGGGCCCCATGACTCGTACAAGTGCTCTTAAATGCAGCACAAAGAGTGACAAATAGTGAGCCTTATGTGGCCCCTTGGATCCGACAGCTCCCAAGGCAATTCTTGCTTTCACATTTTGTGACTGTGTCGGACTACTTCCCTTGATGCACAGGTTTGAGTCCGACTGTTGACCCCAGTATATCAGGTAGTCCTATGATGAGGCTGTGCTAATTTCAGTGGTGGTTTTTACTAGGTTTTCCTTCCTGCTTTACATCCTATTTAAGTATGACAAAGCAATAAGCGGAAAATCCTTTGTTTTAGAACTGAAATGTCCTTTACATAAAATAAACCCCAGTCAAACTAAAATAATTTACTATCAGCACACTATTTTTTCCTATCAAAGAGAATCCAGTAAGCTCCCGCCACCAATGGTATTGTGAGAGTGAATAATTTTAAGTTAAAACAGAAATTAAAGACAGGATGATAAAATTTATTTACAAAACAAATGATAAATAATACATACAGATGATGTACAAAGAGATGAAATAACAAAAACAAATATCAACAAATGCCAAGTAAAGCCCCAAGAATGAAGGCCCACAGGTATAATAAGTAGGCGAGGAAGATAACTGTACAGGTGTTCACAGTTTGTTGAAGGACCTGTAATAACTTTGAGCCATGTAATGTAAAAACTGAGTAACAATATTACACACAGATTTGTGGGCGTAGTTTACAGACCCCGATTAACGTAACCACATTTTATCATGTATAATAAACATGTCTTAATGTCAATACTGAAATAAAACTCTGTACGTTGATCATCATTCTAAACAATGCTATTTGAGACAGGTCTCCAACAAACCATTGGACAACTGAACAGGCTCTGATCACCCATAAGGTATGTACAAATATATAATGATGCATACCCATTGAAGATTTGAATCTTTGACACAAAATGATACAAGTATAAAATATTGATCACACATTGCTGAATTATCCATGTATATATTAAATAGCAGAAGAAGGCCGTTGAAGGTTTGGATTTCCATCGAGTAGCTCAATAATACATTGAACAGTATACAGAAACACTTGTTAATCCACGGAAAGAAATTCACACAAAACATAAGCACAGTAACTCCAAAAGTAGCCAAGAGATCTCGTATTATGAGGAAACACTTAGCTGTCCTTTAATACCGCAGTTACTCTGCTTATGAGCTGCACACATTCAGTTGCTGACAACGACTGGAATACCACTTGACAGACCTCACAACATAGAAATTATGTCCAGTATACAATTAGTGTTTACCAGATGTAATGGTCAATCAGGGTTTAAATAGCACTGAAACCTTTCATAGACATATAGATACAATTATACAATTACCAGATATATACTGCATACAAAGTCTAAAGTGGTTATCCAGACAGTATTTTATCATTTAGGATATTACAACATACCCTCTTCAAGTCATTGGATGATATCCAATTGCACGTTGAGTTTTCTGAAATATCAGTTAAAACATTACCGGTATCGAATATTAATATAATGCCTTATAGACCAGTATACTCATTAGCCAATCAAATGCCCTGTACAGACTGAACACATGTAAGCAAGCATTTCAATGGCTATCATGTCTGTTCTCAATAGTGAATTTCTTCTATCCTCACACTTCAAGACATTAAGGAATAGTGGTGTGATTGGAGGTACAATTAACACAATGAGAGATAATTATACCAATTTCTGGAGATGTATAAGACAGGGCAACAGATAACAAGACTGGCAGCAGTTCACCTGGAAAAAGTCAAACGTGTTCACAGCAAAACTTGAGCACAGAACAGTTTCTTCTACTGTTACAAATATTACCCCTCTGATTACTGTCTATGAGTGCATTCATAAAGTCCGCCAGACACAAACTAACAATTGGTCAGTTCAGCTTTCCTTATGTGTGTTAATAGCTTTCAGATCATTGTCAAAATGCACAATGAAATAACTATTTAAGGAAAGCTGACTTACAGTATGCCCATAAAGCACTTATAGACGTTTCAATAAATATTTCACACCAACATTATCTATGTACTGGGTACAAGTCAAGGGACTCCAAATACTTTCAAAAGTAGTCTCCCCTTAACTGACCTTCTGCAATGTACATATTGTAACAAACATACTTGATACAAAAAATGCTGCAATAGATAAATTATGCTTTGTTACACAGAACATGTTTGACAAAAGTTTTCAGTGAATCAACTTTGCATTCCTCGCTATTCAAATTTTGTTAATAAGTCCAGCGAAACAGGTAAAGGCCAGGCTGACAAAGCAATAGACTGAGCATTTGTCCATACAGCCAGAAAGGAGAATGGTCATTATATTGTTGACTAAACCACCACATCTGTATAGCAGAACTGATTAATGTCATCACAGTCCTCATGGTTTACAGTGTAACTGCCAGAGGTTGTGGTTTCATCATCATCCCGGCAGTAAGTCATGCTATCTCCAATACCTTCATCGAATGTGAAATCGTGTGAGTTGACAACGTCAGGGTAGGGGGGAGGGGGCGGATATCCTGCATTACATACTGGTTCCCACTCTGGAGCCTTCACCTTGAACATGGGGGAATGTTGTTTGTTTCGTTCTAGACTGTGAGAATGTGAGCTGGGACTACCAGTACTGTTTTGATAATATCCCTCCCCATTAGCTGTTACCAGGTTACAGCCACTCCCACAGCTTAAGGGTGATGCCAGCGGTGAAGCGTTGGAACCAGGTAGCGTAGCACTTTTAAACGTGGTGTAATTAGGCTGTCTGAATGACGAACATCTTGGGCTCCCAGGTTCCTCTGGCAAACCTATGTCAAGACGAGGCAGCGGCTGACCAACACTCTTAAAACGTGTATACCCAGCATTAGGACTTCCCGATCGTCGACCTCCGTCAACTCTCCTGGGCAGAGAACCTTCTGACTTACTGTTCACACATGGTGTGTACTTTGTTGCATAATATCTTGGATTACCTGCAACATTAAGGAATAAAAACTCACATTATGTTGTTAAAACCTTTGATTAAAAAACAAAACTGATACTTACTTAAGAGTCAAGGACTTTCTTGTTAACTTGAAATACCACAGAATGTAACATTACATTAGTAAGGAAGTTGTCATAAATAAAATATTCCTTTCTTAATGCCAAATTATACAGAAATTGAACATCATGACATGCAATGTGTCCAAAAATAAAAATGAAAGCACAGAAACTTGCTAGACATGCTACAACATATATCAAGGTGAAGAATTCTGAGAAAGAGAGTAAAACGTTGTATTAGTTCAGAAAGAAGGCACTAATTGAAGTCAAAAACTCTTGGGAGGTAAGTTAATACCAGGGGTAATATCAGAGGGTAGCTCGTCTGGTATCAATGACAGGCTGGGAAGATTACTCATGATGTAAGGGGATTTAGAAATAAGAGAACAATGGGCGGACTAGTGAAGGTGATCTAGGGAGCATGTAATGTTCTCACTTGGGATCGTGTAATCATCAAAATCGCTACAAGGTAATGATGCGACCCTCGGGAAATCTTCACTTAGTCTAGTCAAAGGACCATGCACCATTTCAACCAACAAATGATGATGAGGCAGCTGACCGTAGAATAGAAACAGATCAAGACCAATGAAGCGATTAACCGGACAAATTGGACGGTGATACTTTTCTCGATCCAGTGGTCAGATACTCCAGTAACTGGTACTGATCTATGCACAAATGCACCGTGTACTGTACTCTCCATACGGTCGATTATAATGACTGAAGTAGCGCAGGTTTTTGGTGTATCAAGGTGGATGATACATTCATAATAAAGACCGTGTATTGATATCATCCATCTGAATAATGTGAATTTCAAAGTCGCTGTACCAATTTGTCAATTATCAACCAAAACTATTTCTCACCAGCTAGCAGAATATGGTTAATACTATAGATGTATCAATGTATGGTTATTGCAAGCAATTCAATGCTAAATGAAACAGTGGCTTTATGAATATGCTCTACTCTAAAAATATATTTTATAGTAATTTCAGGAATTACAGGGATCTACATAAGACAAAGATGGTAGTAGTGGAATGTGTTCGAGGAAAACAGAATATTAAACTGGATGTAAAAAAAACGTTTTTGCTTGAAATTCAGCTAGCATTTGTAAATCATTTATTTTCCAATCAAAATCTCTAAGGCTCAGTAAATCTATTCTGAGCACACACCAAATCAACATCATTTCTTATGCCATACTCATCAGTATCCCTGATGAAGTGTGCATCAGTTTGCCAAGGTATGATTGTCTAATAAGCTGCTGACTGGCCTTCTCATTTTGATGATTTTTTAATTTAGTTTTTTGGGACTTGACACTAAATGTCCTTTTTCATACCTTATTCTAGTCCCTAAAACAATCCAGAAACAAATTGAAAATTAACATTTCTTTGGCTGCCAAAATCAATACACTGTTAAAATAATTTATATAAAAAAAGATCTGGAGATTAGAAATGGTTGTATTGAAGACATTGACAAGACACTCTGGAATTCTGTGAAGTAACATGGATCGCTGTTGATGAGTTGTAGCCACAGAAGCTGAAGCAAGTGATGTTAATATTTAAGATGAGGGGGTTAATGATTTTGAGGCAATGATGCAAGCAGACAGACTTACCAATATGAACATATATGCCTACTGTTTGAAACTGGCTTTACACATAATGAGCTCTAACTGGCACTGAGAAAGAAAAAGAAATGGGCTGATACAATTCCAGGAAGCCATAACCCAGCAACAGAACACCAAAATAAAACAGTATACCAAAATAAGCAAATTAAAATCTTACAATTGCAATAACAATTCAAGGAAATATTTGTTTTACATAGGTTTAATAGGATTGTTTTTTATTTTCAATAATTGTGCATTAATATCATTATTATGATCTTCTTGAATTTGTTTTTCCATTTAGTCTAATTAGAACATTGGGTCTTTCAAATGACAATGTCATTCATTTTATAATCAAAGCTTTTCAAAAGGAACATGCTTAAATGATCAAAAAACAACTTTGTCAAAAAGTTTAGAAAGGAAATATTTAAACATCAGTTTTGTTTAGTGGTTATTAGTCATGCTGACTGTTAAACACAAAGCAACACACTTAGTTGTTAGGCCAAAACAATGTTATCCCATAGAAACCTGTTAAACCAAGAGTAATTAGCTAGGGTGTTAACAACCTGCCTGCTTGGAATTTCATTGTTACAATAGTAAAACATGCAATTACATGTAATATGCCTGACTAGCATGCTGAGCAACAAGCATAGTCTGATGATTTCATGTTAGACGGACGTGAATGCAGGGTTAGGATGGGTTATAATGACGTGTATTAACTGAGATGATGATAATTACAACAACAACATAACCAACACCTCAAACTTAAAGGTGGACATAAACATAAAGAGCACCACACACACACACTGATCAACAGTATTACCGATATTTACATATACACCATTTGTCAGTCAAACTGAGTAACAGAATTCTATTTCCAATTCCAGAAATTACAAAAGTGATTTCCTTTAACTAATCTTTCTTTAAGAGACAAAGCCCTGATGACAGATAGGTGTGATATGTAGATATTGACAACATTAATTCTTCCAAACTTAACATTTTTTGCAACAAAGTGACGATTAGATTTAATGCCCAAGCAATTCCCCATTACATAAAACAAAGTCAGACTGAAACATGGAGTACTTGACTTACTTGGATCTGTGTGGGTATACTGCTGAGCCCTTTGTCCGTCTTCACTACCACCTCTTCCGCTATCACTTGTAAATGTCTCACCAGACGTATCACTGTGGGAGTCATCTTTGTGTAATAATTCTAACAGGTGTTTCACCTGGAATACAAAATCAGATACACATGACTGATAATTAAGCATGCAAATCATTGTAAACAAAGTCAGAATCCTTGTAAACAACATCAGAATCATTGTAAACACCATCAGAATCATTGTAAACAACATCAGACTCATTGTAAACACCATCAGAATCATTGTAATCACCATCAGAATCATTGTAAACACCATCAGAATCATTGTAAACACCATCAGAATCATTGTAAACAACATCAGAATCCTTGTAAACACCATCAGAATCATTGTAAACACCATCAGAATCATTGTAAACAACATCGGAATCATTGTAAACAACATCAGAATCATTGTAAACACCATCAGAATCATTGTAAACACCAGCAGAATCACTGTAAACACCATCAGAATCATTGTAAACAACATCAGAATCATTGTAAACAACATCAGAATCATTAGTAAGACATGACTGTTATGGATGTACAACTTCTGAAAATAACATGGATGTTGTACATCCATAACAGTCATCATGTCTTACTAATTCACCAGCTTCTAAATGCCACTCAAACAAGATCAGAATCATTGTAAACACCATCAGAATCATTGTAAACACCATCAGAATCATTGTAAAGACCATCAGAATCATTGTAAACAACATCAGAATCATTGTAAACACCATCAGAATCATTGTAAACACCATCAGAATCATTGTAAACAACATCAGAATCATTGTAAACAACATCAGAATCATTGTAAACACCATCAGAATCTTTCTAATTAACAATCTTTTAAGCAAATACACTGACAGCCATTCCTCTACAATGATGCTAATTTAAACTGGCTATCCCAAAATAAAAAAAATATGAATTTTTTAATTGCAGAATTATCTGCCACTGAATCTTTTAAAATCAAATTAGCTGCTAACTTAGCTTAATGGTATTGGTTCTTTTTCAGATTGCTTTTGGTTTACGATAAAAACAACTGTTATGTGTAGGAAGCAGTGCAATACATCAATCTGATCTGGAGCTATATACATGTAAAGTAAAACATTAGCTTCTTCAATCTGTATATGCAAACCTGCACACTTGGAAGTTTTAAATGTTACATGTTACATTCTGATTGCCCCAATAAAGAATGTCTATAAATGGTTCAACTGAGAGGTATTTACTGCCGATTTCACTTGATGGTTTACCCAAAATGCAATTACCATTACACAAAAACTTCCACAAATTGCATATTGAGAATAACTGTCTTCAGGGTTGACCAATTGATGGTGTATGAACCTAAACATTCTTTATTTGTCATTTAACCGTTGTATCATTATTTAAGGAGGCTTTATGTAGCACACTTTGGGGGATCTTACTCACAATCATTATTTAAGGAGGCTTTGTTTAGCACACTTTGGGGGATCTTACTCACAATCATTATTTAAGGAGGCTTTGTTAAGCACACTTTGGGGGATCTTACTCACAATCATTATTTAAGGAGGCTTTGTTTAGCACACTTTGGGGGATCTTACTCACAATCATTATTTAAGGAGGCTTTGTTAAGCACACTTTGGGGGATCTTACTCACAATCATTATTTAAGGAGGCTTTGTTTAGCACACTTTGGGGGATCTTACTCA
>JAVFBW010143363.1:0-12765 GCA_034783835.1 Mopalia ciliata | reverse complement strand
TGTACTAAACATAACACAAGGCTTTATGGATTACAACTTCTAGTTTATTAAGGGTGCAACGTTTCAATGTCTATTCATATTACTGTTTTCCTTTCCCAGTCCTGTGGACTTATATGTGTGTACATTTGTAAGCTCCTAGTTTCTATTAATTCACAGGCTCTTTAAAGTTATTTGATCAATGTTCATAACCTGACTTTAATCTGTTAGTGTTGTTCATAGATTTTCATTCGTTTTGATTATTTATTAACACTCTGGCAGTTTACCCTTGTATATAACTTGTTTGACAAAGATTTAAAAAAACTAAAGAAGGTAATTTGGAGATCAAATTTAAAAGCTTTACATAGTGTTTTGGTGATTGGCCATACAGGGGAGGTAATGCATACAAACTAGATGACTTGACATATTTATTGATTCTGTCCTCTAGCCAGCTGCCCATCACAGGGACCCAGCCGACTAAGTCAACAGTTTGTGAAGGGGCAATCAGTTACCTATTGGGCTGGCTTGTCACTACACAAACTTCATATTACCAGCATTCTTTGGTACTGACATGTACTAATCTTCAATGACTTGAATACATGAATGGTATTCTTAGTGGACAACTAGAACTAATGTCTGGGTAAATGAAAGAAGATTGAGAATTTGTGAGTGCTATCAATCAATGGGTGTTCTGATTGTGTTAGTACATTCCTTTAGTGAGCAGCCCGCATTGTTGTTGTGTGTTAGTCAATAGTTAGGAGATAGCGAATGAGGAGGCTTGAACTGACAGCTAATCACCAGACAATTGTTGCTGCCAAACACTTGACCATGTTTATAGATTTAATCTAATTTCTCTCCATGAAATCAATGTCTTGTAAACATGACAGACTGAATATTGAATAGTCTAACCCTTCCTCTCTTGTCAGTCCTGAGTTGTCAATTCATGAATATTTATCAAATTGGTCAATTTTCAATGTTTAGTGTCAAACAGCTCTTATTTAAATAATATTCTTACAAAGGGATTAGTTGTTGCTCATGTATAAACACATCCATTGACGATAATCACCAATATTCAATGTGTTTTTAGTCTTTATAAAATCAGTTTCATTAACAAATACAGGGTGTCAGATAGCAATGATAACTCTTATTATTCTGACCGTTATCATATAACTGTGTTGTCTTGAGATATACAACCATTGAATACTGGGGTTTTTTTATACTAGATTCCTGATGTTCAAAGACCGGGACCACATGGTTGAAATGATAGATAGATAATAGTTGAACTTGGAGTATGAAATCAAACCTTGGTTTTCCTATTCCAGTAGCTATCATATAAGTTTAGGCATAAGCAAACATACCTTTATAGAGCAGAGGAATATTGAGAATTAAAGACAATCTGATTTGGAAACTTAACCTGTAGTAGAATGTGTTAACAGTATGGTTATATCGATATGTTGATGAAGTAATTTATTCTTTTTGTCCTATTTCCCAAATGCCATTAAAATATCTCTGTTTTAAAAAAGTGGGTGTGTACTGTATTAGATAAAAGGTATACAGTGAACACATATTTAACACAATCTCCATTACTTCTGTACATTTGTCTTTGTTATCTTTTGAGAATAAAACCTACTTGTCCTCGCTGAGGGAATGTTAATGCTGATTATATTAATGACAGCCAATTACCCATGCTAGGATTGTATGGAAAATAAACCATGGGGGCGTGAGTAGGTAATCACGCCAGCAGGTGAAAGTGGGATAGCCACATAATAAAGAGGAACAGCTATAATATATCTGATGCTTTTTGCTAAGATGTCTTTTATTGCCCCTTGTGCTTGTTTGCCGCTGCCTGTCACAACAATTTACATTTTATAGGGAGGTATATTCTGACGATCACAGACTGCTCTCTGTTGCCGTTTTGCTTCCATGCATTACATAGCTTAGAAAGCTCTCGGTGCTGAGATTCCCGGGACAAAAAACGGTCAGTCTCTTACAACCTACACACTTCATCTCTGTCAGCAAGATTTAATTTTGTAAGATTGCTGGCCTAAAAACAGTAGAGGACTGTGTGGATTTTTGGTATAAGTGACCATTTCAATGTCAGATCTGTGAGTTTGTGGTAGAACACATGGAGGTGCCTGTCTCTTGTATTTATTGTTATGATCAGTAAAGTTAAGAAGAGGTGCTGTGCGATTTAGTGCTCCTCTTGTACCATGAGTCATCAGGAATCTGTTGCTTGACTCTCCTCTAATCCACGGCTAAAATTGGGCTCCCTGAACATTTCTCTACATGATGGTTGATGTGGATTTTCTCTGGCCTATGATTTAGTTGTGTTTGATTACAGGGGTTGTAATACTGTTAGTAAATCATCTCGGGGACTTATAGCTCCTAAAACCAGCCATACCCCGGTCCTCTATTAAATCTCCCCTCTTATCCCACTGCCTGTTGCTGGTATAACTCCTATAATCTGGTTCTAACCTCAAATTGATGTGATTAAAGAAAACACTGGGAGTTAGAATTGATGATTGCCTCCCTCCACAGAGTAAACTCTATAGCTTTTAATAGTGTTCAGATAGACGAATCTTCGGGTTAAAGAGAAAGTTGTTTCCTGAGTAAACTTTGCATGTTTTTACTCACAGTTTATTCACTTTGCAAATTTCCATCTGAGCTTACTCTTCATACCTACTATCTGTTACTGAACTTTTCCTCTCAAAATATTATACACTATCCACTAAATCTTACATTGGACTCCTTTGGATACATTCAGACAGGCTATTTTTTTTTGTCTACATATAAATATATATTTTTATTGTAGAGAAAGACAATTTTGCTTGCCTTTAACAGATTCAAATCTTTCGCTGGCTAAGGGTAATTGCTCTAAAAAACTGAGCTACATGTACAAAGGCTCACAGTAGAATGAACACAAATTGTGATCCAAGAAAAGGCAGAAAATTTTCTGTACAGGAAACACAGACACATTTGTGTTATTAAACAAAGCTAATTGTGTTAAGTTATAACAAATAGTTATGTTTCAATTAGTAGATATCACTCATTTAAGAGTTTCCCACCAAGAGTTGTGATGTAGTAGTATGAGTTTTTTACAATGACTTCTTCCCCATACGCCTACGTCCTCAAGCTTCTGACCAATCAAGTGTGTTACATAATGCACATATGTCTTTAATACAAATTTGTCATGGGTGGTTGCGAAGTAGCTTCCTGTTACCATGGCCCACGGCTGTGGCTTAGTGGTAGCGAGTGCGCTTTCTAAACTGAACCCACTTCGATTTACTGTGACTGGGTCAAGTCCGCCTGTCGACCATCAAGTATATGAGCGAGTCACATGTTGTGGCTCCGGCAAAATGTGGTGGTGGTTTTTACGAGGTTTCCTCTCGGTTTTCCACCGTAATAAGGCAAGGAACAGCGTGAAGTGGACAATCCGTCGTCATATAAGTGAAATACCCTTGAATACAACGTTAAACATTAATCAAACAAACAAACAATCCTGTTACCCTGGTGCTCTCCAGGCTATAGGGCAACATGAAGACAGTCTGTGTATAGTGTACTGTGATTGTCCTGTCTTGCCTTTGTTGCCATAGACGTCAAAGGTGGTGTCCTTCAACCATTGGGCTATGATTATGATTTCATATTAGGGAAAAAATGCTAAGTATGATGCTAAACCCCAATCAAACAAACACAAATTAATAAAATATTTTTTGTGTATTAAACTAAATTGTTGTTGGACAAAAGTTTGTTAGACATAAAGCTTTATTTATGTTCGCGCCCATTGGTTGTAGTGTTATGTTCTTGTTGTGACAGCACAGCCGGACTAATCAATTCTGATGTTCGAATTCTCAGTTCTGATGACTATGTTTAAAATTACATGTAAAAAATGTCTGGTGTTTTCTGTGAAAGCTTTTTGATTTAAAAGGTGTATAACAGTTGAATTTAAATTCTAGTGGATACATCAGAGATTGAAGAGATTTGACATTTGTTCTGCCCAATCAGAATGTCTGGAACCAGGGGTATCCAGTTGGGATAAGAGCAGGTCTATAATAGAGCCTTGACCTTGATATAACAGTGAATCTCCTCATCCAGACTGGTCATCCGATTAACCTTTAAATTCCCAGCTCATTGAACATCACCCAGAACACAGTTACATTTCTATCTGTATCCAATACCCATTACCTTAAATGACTTCTCTTACCACCCAGCCACTCATATCATAGTTTTTACCTTTATCATACTTTTTTTCTTCCATTTTATTATTATTTTTTTTAACACAGGTCTATTCTGTTTGGTCAAAATGCCAGCAGTCTTTGTGATACAAAAGAAAATAATAAACATTACAATTATTTGAAGCCTTTTATATGTCTTTCTCTTTTTGTATTTGAATTTGACTGAACTCTATTATATCTAGATAAGCTATTGTTTGTTTTCCCCCCAGACTTCCAATATAGAAGCATAGGAAGGTTGAAAGTGTATATACACTTAAGAGTTTATAGCCTTGAATAAGATTATCTCAGTAAATGTCCAAGCACCATTGTAATAATTTCTCTGTATATCTGTGTAGGAAATTCCACCACCTGGATCCTATGACGTAGGACATGCCTTTGAGAAATCTCAGGTTAGAGGAGACCGACAGAAACCTCGAAATGAAGTAGCCGCAAGAAAACAAGGGTCATTTTTATCATCAGCATCAAGATTTGCTCCACCTAGAGATGTGGTTCAGGTGGGATCAGATATAGAAAACCCAGGTAAACATTCTATCTTCTATCTTATGAACACAGTACATCAAGAAATACTAGTACTAGTATATGTCAGGTGTTTTTAATTACAGAGTGGTGGTTATACTAGTTATCTGATTGAATATCACTAGCATACCCTGAAAACATTGTAACAATTTAAACAATACACTGTAGAATACATATAAATCAGGGGGTAGACATGTTAGTCTGTTTAAGTAAGAATAATAACATAATGTGGCACCTTGATGGCTAACTAATTGTATTGGTCACAAGTCACATTACCTGACAAAGCAGATATGCACTATCTGAGAAAGCTCGTAACCAATAAACTTAGTTAGCCTTAAAGGCGCCCCCTTATGTTACTGTGGAATACATGTATTAGGGAATTAGCTACAATGATTCCAGCCTTCAGTTACAATATTCAGCTTCTTTACTTTGGATACACCTAATAGTCTTTGAATCAGGATTAGGATATTTGGATTAAACTTTGCAGGAAATTTAATGTTCTTAGCTTTAAGAGATCATATCTTCTAGAACTTGTTTGAAGATCACAAAATTTTATATGGATACTTGATAGGATTTTAATCAATCCTTTTATGATAGAATTTTAATTGTGTTAATAAATAGGTCAAACATATCTCTAGTGTACCTGCAATAAAAGTTAGAATATGGTTATCTGATTTGGATGTGGTTCCAATCAGAATGGGTCCATCTTAGACAGGAAGAGAGCAGTTTGATTTATTGGATCATTTCAATTTGTTTATTAGTTTCTCTCTCAGTCACATTGGCCTTACATGGTGTTCCATCAGGATTAGGTTTTGTCTACCATTCTCCCCTATTCCTGATAACATTTGCTGTCTTCCAATCTCTGAAGCTTCACCCTATCGTTTTGATCGCTGGCTTTTCTTCTGAGTCGATCTCAATAAGGCCTTGGATTGCCGGTACAATTTGACGAGCGCTATCACACGGTAACAACGATACCATTAGGTCAGTGTCAGATGCAATCATTGATAGAACCGTCTCCTAGTGGATTGTCTCAAAGGCAATGAAGCCTGTTGGTACCAATGGTCAAATAGTGGTTTGCTAGTGGTGGATATCGTCTGGCAGATTTTTCGACAAACACTTAAGTAAGCGAACAGGACACTCCATGTACCAACGAAGAGAGGGTCAAACCCCCTGTAAAAAAAAAAACCCATCCCATCAGATATTCTTCAGAGAATTGAGCCGATCAGCTAGTTGTTGATTCCCTCACCATTCACTAGAACTACTTACTTCACAGAGCTTGTCTTGATTGTCATTGAAATTGGATTTGTGGTGATTAAGGGGTTGTGTAGACCAGTAGGGTTAGGATATTGCAGCTACAAATTGCAATTCACCCTCCATAAATTCTTGTCCACATTGAAAAGTACCTAAATTTTTTTCAAATGAGATTGGATGTGAGTCAGAAGCCTTGATCTTTTGAATCCACATCTTGCTGGCATCATGAAAACCATTTAACATTGCGACGACTCTGAAATAAGTTTACATATCTCTGGGATCATTTTCTGTCATTTCTTAGTAACGAAGACCATTGTTATCTTGAATCATGTTAAATAAGTTTACACATGTATATATATCCTCTCTGACATATTTTTTTTATCGTTGTTTTTTATTTTTCTCTTTCAATAATAGTTTTTGTCCTACAGTTCTATCCTCATTCCTCATCTTTGCCGTCTTTGGCTATTCACCTTTTCTGCCATCATTCTCTATCCTCTTTCTGTAGCATCATCCTCTATCCTTATTTTTTCCTTATCTTTTTATATCATTCTCTATCCTCAGTATTATCCTTCATTCTCTATAATTATTCTCCTTTTCTAACATCATTATCTGTTCTGTTTCATCAGCCTTTGTCCTTCAATTATACTATTGTTAGCTACACTTGAATTGAATCATCAATCTCTTTTATATTATCTTATTTAATATTTCATTATTTTTTCTTAAGATTCTGTCATCATTATCTATCCATCTTTTCTATTAAACTTCTTTGTCCTTCCTTTCTATTATCCTTTGTTATTCATCGTTTTTTGTCATCATTCTTAGTCCTCCTTCATTGTCATCATCTTCTCTGCTCTCTTAGTCACCTTCCTCTATCTCACCATGCCAACATCTTTATCTAATCTATCTTAAGTAACCTCATTCTCAGTGTCTTTTCTTCTATTGTTTGCAACGCTTTTTCTCTAGTATCATCCTCTATTTCTGACATCAATAATTTTTTCCTTTTTGTATCTCATTTTCTATTTAATTCTTTCCTTTTATTCTCTAACATTCTATTCCATTATTCTTTTTCCTATTTTTCTATCATTCTCTATCCTATTTTTCTATCATTCTCTATCTTTCTTTTCCATTATCATTTATTATACTATTTTTGTATCATCCTTCTAATCTTCCTTTTCAACTGTTATCATTCTCTTCTATCATTCTTTGTCCTTTTTTTTTCTATCATTCTTTATTTTCCTATAGTCCTTTTCTTCTCTATATTTCTATTTTCTATCATTGTATATCCTCCCTTTCTAAAATTATTCTTTATCCTTCTTTTTTATCATTCTTTATTCCTTTTTTCTATCATTCTTTGTCTTCTTACCATTATTATTCTATATCTTCCTTTTCTATTATCAATCTTTTATCATCCTTATCGATCATTCTTTGCCCTTGTTTCCATTATCATTTTCTATCATCTGTTAATAGGCCCATTATTTGATGTTAAAGTATAAGGCTGTTTGTCTACTTGTCCACATTTTTGTTTCTGGGTAGAAGTCTCATACTTGGCAAGATCCTGCAAGTCTCAATTTGGTTATGTACAAAGTTAGCAAATATATATCCAATCATTGATATGGTTCATGTCATAGTTTCATAATGCATGTAATTTCCGTTCTTCTTGAAAAGGAGAAAGATGAACAGGAAATGTGATAAACGTGCAACAAATGTATTTGAGAATAGAATTTCGGTGCAGATTTTCTATGTTGCAAAATGTTGTATGAAATTGAGCTTAATGTAAGACAGTAGATAAATTAACTTACTCGAACATGCCATGAAATATGTTAAATATCTTTAAAGACAGTTGCAAAACAAATAAGCCGAATATAATATCATGAATTGAGATATTGAATGATCCTGACATGCCTGTAACTCTGTGTATACAGTATATTGTGACTCACTGTAGCCCTAGTGTTACTGTCTGTTTTCTAAACAGCTTCTTGCCGTTTCTGATCTTTTTGGATGAATTTTTCTTTCTCATACATTATAACATTATGAAGTTTGCACATGCTGTGTTTATTTCTGACAGCCTGTCATATTATGACAGTTTGTATAACCGCCTCATTATGGCATGTTTGATCCACAGTCTTTTCAACTAATTCTAACATTTTATTCGAGGATTTTGTCTGATTTAGTTGGTGTCCTTTACTATAGAAACTATTTAAACAGTGATTTCACTGAATGGACTAATGATGTATCGATACCAACTTGTTAGTCTCTGATTTCCATGGGCTATATTATGATGAAGTTCAATTCATGTAACTACACTAAGATCAACTTTATCGGCAGTAAACTGTTGTTGAATGTGAATTAAAATAGTTGTTAGAATCCGCCTGAGATGAGGGTGCTCTATCCTCCTGTAATTGCTGAAGAAGTAATGACTTGGCAAGTAACTATTACCAATAAGTGTGCTAGGTGATTAATCTCTTTCTAGATTCTATTGGAATGTTCACTAATGGTAGTTTGTCTGCCAGGGTTTGCCCAGTAAGGGACTGGAGTCAGAGTTTGAGGGTTTATTGATGACCCAGTGGTTTATCCAAATAACTCAGAAGATAACTGCCTTTTTTAGTTTCATTTGGGGACTATAATCCAAGCACTCTACCATTAACATACATGACAGTATCCAAACCTCTTCCTTGGCACTGTAATCTCTGAATGGTTGGATCATATTGATACACTGATACGACCAAACTGCCAGGAATTTTGTCCATAGTCTAATGACTATTGGCACTGCCTTCTTAGATCCGAAAGCACTTGGACAAGCCTGGTCATAGATCCCGGGTAACTCATGACATCTGTCTCAAACCGTCTTTCATAGTTTGGCAGGACTGATCTTTGTCTCAAAGTTTATCTCTAAGCCACTTAGCCATAAAGTGGGGAAATTAGATAATAGTGGCCGTATAATGATAAATGTAAGTGGTTACTGCTCTGGGCAAACTCTTTTTTATCTTTATGATTTGCTTAATTTAGGAAATGTTTGATATTATTGGCCACAGTTTAAATGGCATTATTAGGAAATTAGCCTGGCCCTTTGGCTGTGAGGATAAACATATGCACTGCCCCCAGACTCATGTCTCTCTGGGAAGGCTGTATTGTGTATAATGGTCAAACTGTTTGAATACTGAGCAGAGATTTATCACAGAAATTGGTTATAAAGGGAGAAAGCCTGGGGGATGGCTTGACATTTTCCCTGTGTCTATGATCAATGGTCGAGTACATGCTGGTAATAATAATGATAAGGAGAGTCCTTTATTAAAATTGAAATGACTGTTTGTTAAAAATAGTAGTGTTGGCCTTTCACGTATCAGAACTGTGTACTGAATTATCAAATAAACTTGCTGGGAATTACTATCACCCATTGTTTATTTAATAATTCATTATATTTGATCAAAATATTAAGTCATGTCTTCAATTCTTAGGTCTGTTAGTAAGTTGTCTTGATTGTGTAAGATTATATGCACATTAGCACTCATCATGATGGATATTTAATACTTCATTTCTCTTCTGACCTGAGATTTGAATTGGTTTGACATATTTTTTTAGTTTTAAAGAAGACATTTTTTATTCAGATTTAATATACAATACACAGCCCATAATCCTCCAGTCAGACTCCACAAGTAACAGACTAAACTAGATCCTGGTCTAGGAGACATAATAACAAAGTCTCTGTTAACATGGGCTGGTGAAAAGTGTCTATTTCTGCTGAAATATTAAAACCAAATGTGGCAAACTATTCCCAAATGTGTATTGTATTGTTTGAGTGTAAGTGTAGACTGTTTGAGCTCTCTCTCTCTAATTCCAAGACCTATTTTCATGAAGACCAAGATATAGTTTCTGGTGTATATAGGAGTATTTAACTGTACATCTGTTGTTTAGGTCTGGGTGATGGCCTCCACACCCTGGTTCTAGAGGGCCATGTCACTACTAATCATCATGGCTGTGACTTCACTAGTTAACCTCCCCACTAACACAAGGCCAGACACACTTGACCTGCTCCAGCCGAAAACACATAATACTTTCTCTATTCATGTCTGCCCAAAGTTAACCCATAGCCCTAAAGGGCATCACCTTAGATTCCTCACCATGTTAACAGATGGAATCAGACAGGGATATTTTCAATTCATCAAATACCTTGACATGTTCAACAACAACATATATAAAAGTGTTTTAAAATTCCATATCAGTTTGGGACCAAAACATACTTTTTTTTGTTATGACATCTGACAGCAGCATGAGCTCTATTATATACGTACATCACTGAATAATGTCATTATAACATTTCGCATAACATATGTTACATTACATCAACCAGCTTGCTATCTCCCAGTCAGGATCTGACTTACATAACAGTCTTATAAAGTTTAGTAAATAAAACTAGTAAACTTGATAGAATGAATGTAAGTGTATTTATAAACATCAGTACTGGTAAATAAGTCTTTATGCATTAGTGAACCACTTTTAGAGAGAAATTTTTTGTTGAAATTATCCTTTACCTATTTGTCAACTCCTATTGAATTTGCCATATTAAATCTTTTACCATTGTAAGAAAAAAGTTTTCAATATGTAATCAAAATAGTGTCTTGAGTATGTTAGGTTAAAATGTTGTTATTTTCTTATTTATTTCTGTCTTTCTTTCTTTTAAACAGCAATTATATGTTTTATTTTTACATATTGTGAAACAATGTTTGATAATTGTAAATGTGTATCTGATTGACAGGTCCTGGAGCATATGAGTCCCTGAAACCCACACCCAAAGCTGGAGGACTGATTACCACCAAAGACAAACGATTTAAACACAACCTCTCTGATAACCCAGGACCCGGGTCTTATCAAGTAATCTTCATTCATTACCAATATATTCATTATTCAAAGTCAAATTCCCATCTGTTACCTTACAAAGCAGTCATTTGCATTGGAACATCTAACTTTTTACAAAATGATCTTTATATCTGATCTCTCCAAGAAATAAATTTATTATTCTTTATGCTAAATGCAAATGGCTTGTTTATGAATAACAAATGTTATTCAAATAAAACAAAAAAAGGACACTATGAAAACTTTTGTCCCCAATCAAATTAGAACAGAAAGCACATTGACATCATCTTGTCATCATTTCCTGTGCAATTTAAATGATGCCTTTAATCCCTGAGAATACTGTCAATGCTATGTGTTTACTTTGATGTGTTAGTATAATAGTATTTGTGAGTGTATGAGCAGATATTGAATTCCCTATAGTACAAGGAGCCTACTGTTACAATTCATCTATCATAGTCCATGGTTTATTTCTGGTCATTATAGTGACACTGAACCCTCCCCAGGGGTTTCCATTGAGCTCTCTGGGTAAATACCATTTCAGATCTATATCTCACAATGGGTATGTTATAATACAGAGACTAATCAGTTAGCCCCCCAGGGGTCAACAGTCCCAAATAACCTTCCTATAGCAGGGGGCAAGGGTTTCTGTGACTTGACCATCCACATCACTCTGTGTTTGGACACCCTACCAGTAAATCACAGGAGTTCAATTCCTGGCAAAAAGTGAAAATTCCATGAATCTTCATGGTAAATCTCATAAAAGGCTGATTTCATGAAATTCTTAAGGATGATTAAGTGATCACATTTAAAAACCTGAAAAGATGTCACAAAGTTATGTTAGCTTTTCAAAGCTGTTTACATAAAGCTTCAGTTTGCTAAGTTTGACTTGGGACTATTATTAAACATGTTGTCTAAATACCCCTGATAGTGGGTTAGATTTGTGTGACCAGTGTTTGTTGTCAGTAAACCTGAGACAGTTGGTTTGTTCTGGAAAATCTCACTCTCTAACAACTATGACTAGTGATAAGATTAGAACTCTAGAGAAAGGTGCAAAGGCTATCATTGGCAATATTATTCTGGCATCCACTTGAAAAGGACCAAAAGTTAGCTCAAAAGCTCGGTGGATTATCTGAGAAGTTTGTTGGTAGAAAATATGTGCAGAGGTAAATACATAAGATTTTTGATATGATTTCTGGTTTGAAGGTCTGTACATCTGGTTGTTGTGTATTGAGATTATTCTGATGGGTCCTATATATAGATCTGATTCCCTATGTTACTGCTCATCTAAACTACCTCTGTTTAATCACCAGCTTCTCCTTTCAAATAATTATCTTGGGTGGTGTTTGTGACAGCTGTCTGCCTGGGTGCTGCACCTCTTCCACTGAAATGTGCACTTACTGCACCATGGCTAGCTTCCTGTGGTTGTCTATCTAACTTGTGATTGTTTGCTCACAGAAACATGTTGGTGTAATAGTTTCTGATGATATTTGACAGCCTATACCGCATTCCTTAAAGACGCTTTATATTACCATTGTAAAGCTTTCACAATGTTAACATCTACAGCCTCCTTGTATTTATATCCCTTCTCTAATAGCAATGTAGAAATTATTTTTTCCAAAACGTTAAACCCTCTACATTTTATGGTTGTGGAAGTCTGGTTATTGATACTTGAAGTACACCTCTGTTTTACAGTGAAATGACCCAGATCACAGCTTCAATCAAACAAGTAGATTTGTCCTCTAACTATGTGTTTGTTTCTGAATTATAAGTTACTTCATTTCTTGACTTTCATGTGTAAGAATTTCTTTACTTGACAATATTCTCATCTCTTTGTTTTAAACGAATAAAAACAACTTGATTGAAGAAGAAATTCTCTTATCAAAACCGACATTTTTAATTTAATGTCCGTTATTTACAGGCTTTTTACTTGTATAGTTTT
>JAVFBW010143352.1:1794-12765 GCA_034783835.1 Mopalia ciliata | reverse complement strand
AACATTTCTTTAGAAAGTTAGATTCCATGCCTTTATGAACCGAAAAAAAAAATACATATGCAGCTTTGCATGAGGAATGTAAACAAATTAATGCATTGTTCTCAACACAACGAAAACAGAAATGAGCCACACGAAACGAACACAAAAATGTATTATTTTACAAAAAGTAAGTTTTTTAAAAGTGTACTTGAAATTTGACAAACTTTCGGACTGAAGTTTGTTTATAACAAACCAAATAGTGTTTCATCATACCTTTTCCAACACAGGTACCGCACAATAGATACATCTGCATTTCTGTTTGCTTAATATCGTAATTGTTGAAGAGAAACGTGTGTATAGCACTCTAGTGGCACATGTAGGCAGATATGGCTGTTGTTGATGTCGGTAAGGACTTATTGTCAACTCGTTAACTGATATATTGGCTGCCATAAAGGGTTATATGTTTGCGTGTACTCGGGACACGTGCGAGGCCTTAACCGTACAAACCGTAACAGAAAGGCCACAGGTTACAATTGTATCGCTCTATTCCAATCAGGTATAAATCTTGAAATCATAGTTTGATTAATCAACTGACGTGAACAGATAAACCAAAAGGTAACGGTATTCTCCTGATCGGGCTGATTGCGACCGGTTAACACTGCCACACGTAACTCAAAACGTGCTTTAGACAAGAGCCCTAGAACGAGCTGAGTGTGTATCAAACAATAATTCACCCCCATCAATCATTCGCGACTCTAGGCGTTTAGTTACAGCAATAATCTGCCCTGTTCCGCACATCAACAAGGCAAAACAATTACCAATTACAGCATGTTTCGTGTTCAGGGAAACATCCATTTACAATTCCGAGTCTGGTTATTCTTTGAGTGCAGAACATCCAAGCATGGCAAACCACATCAATCTATCGGACGGGCCAAATTAGGCCTACAAGTCTACTCCGATCTCTGAAATAGCACAGGGGAAAGAACGGCACCTCGGTGTGACACACCCCTGCCTTCCAGATCTGGGCAGATAGAATACAGATCGATCCGTTGTGTCAATTCTTCATTAACCGCCTTAATTGCATACTTACAAAGCTCATATCGTATTGTGTGCTCAGATTGATGGTGGGCTTTTTATGCTGAAATATCGGGTTACAACAACCACACGCGATATTTCCGCTGGAGCACGTATGCGGACGCCAACACTGTAATTCAAACAACTTTGCATCCGCTAATCTGTCAACAATCCAAACGTAAGGTTTTTCCACGAGTTAACTTTATGCCAGTGATTAAAGGTTTAATTAATTTTGTTTGAGAAGATCTGTTAGGAGTCAAAGGTCTTCACTGTACGCCTTTAATCTCATGGGTCATTAGGTATACTTCTCTGCAGTTTGAACCGAATCACAGGTCAATATTTAGACAGTTCGAGCAGCCTCACGACATAATAAAAAAGAGGGAAAAAGATAAATATAAATTAATTACACACAAAACCGTTGAAAGAGAAGCAAACCTGATAACAAGTTGTCAAATGGATGTCAAAATACAATGCGTCCAATATGTTTAAATGTATAGTTGGATGTTCAGCAAAGTTGTAATCCAACATTTCAAGCCCAACACTTCCATTCGTTTATTATTTTAGAAAGACTTTTATTATCTTTAATGTGATGCTGAAATTGTGAACACATTAAATCTAAGTAGAGTCACAAACACAACACTAACGTAATATAAAAGCTGAAATTGTTCTGAACGAATGTTGTAGGCGTACATATAGGAGTTATAACTAAATATGAATTAAATCCATATACGAGTTGAACTAATATGAAGTGTGAGCTGCTATATATTAATTCCACTCATCAATAAACATTTATATCAGAAAGTTGTCTCTGGGAGTTTATCTAAATCATGAAATGATATATTGATATTAGTTAATCTACATCCCTGTACCAGTGTGATTACCTTTTTTTTAAATCGAAATATACTCAACCAATTTAATAAATTAGACCGTTGTTCCTCTTCAGCATTAATTCTTTATTAAAATAAAATTTAATCTCTCCGATGTACATCTCCTGGGTTATTTATGTTTTAAATTTTTTAAGTTAGCTCGAATTCTCACAATTTTATTGCATTCGAATATATTCTAGAAAAAAGATAGTATAATGATTGATTTGAAAGCTTTATCAATGAGTGTCCTAACTTGAGGCACGATAATGGCACAGATGGGAGTGGGCAATGTGAATAATGCCTTAACAGAATTACATAGCTGTAGGCGTTTAAGTATGGAGAACGAAAACAAAGTTGCTAGTCGATTCCCAGCGTGTTTGTATCGACGAATTCTTGTATCCCGCAGATCTCACATCGGGACATCGTTTGTAAATAAACGAACATAAGAGTTGTTGTTGCTGTACACGAACCCCGGGCTCAATGTCGGCAGTTTTTGATGTGCTAACCAAAAGTTTACCAGTGACATTCTTTGGTTAAAGGTATCTGTGCAAAATTTTCATGGGAGAGTAAGTGTAAGAAATAAACAAAGGGTTAAAACGGAACCTTGGCGTAGCAATAAATTGCAATTAATAATTTCTTTGGTTAATGTGTCGAGTTGGGTAACCCCGCCTAAATGAATCACTGGCAAACAATGAAAACTCACCCCTTGAAAGACAAGTTATGTCATATTTCGGTACACATGTCTGTAGCGGTATTGCAGAACAAACGTAATGCTGTTATGATGAATTTATAATGAAATGTGTATTATGCCAGTTTAACACAGGTATAGAGTTTATGATCGGACTAATATCATATAGCCATGTCAGATGCAAACGAAATACGGAAACCTATGAGAAATGACGTAATCTGCACCAGAATGTTCTCAATTGTACCGTCCAACAAAGATGGATAGTATAGAAGAAAAGTATATGAACATGCTAGTTTACAATACAAAACAAGAAAGTGTATCTAAATGAATTAATTGCGATCGGACATCATGGCCATGTACCATAGAGGATGCCATTGTGTATCAAGTGTTAGATTGTATCCGATGAAATACTAGAGGATGATAAATGTCGCCACGCAGGAAATAGCTAATGGTGTATCCTTTAATTCGTCAATAGTTCTGTTGTTGTATAGCTGTGTTAACCAAGCGTGGACGGCAACACCAGGGTGGACCGAATGCAATCGGCTAACATTGATTTGGTCTTATGGCGTTTATACGTTAATGAATTATGCAGGGACATATTCATTTTCTCTCTTTCACACACTCCCTCCAAACGACTGCTGCAGGTCGATATCCATTAGGGAAGACAACTCTAGCCAGGGCCACGTTAGATCATTGTAGCTATCCTAATAATTCCTCGCAAAACATCATTTTAGTATTGGCTACGCACGCTTTATACCCCCATTTTGGTACAAGCTGATATTTAAGAGGCTCCTAATCAGAGTTCAATTGGTTCAAATACTCAATAAATGTCTTCCAAAAGTGTTCGGTGTATATTGTTAAGAAGTGTTAAGTTATATTTACCGTTCAGATGATATGGATATTTACATCATCTTTGTGCCATTATGAGATGACTTTGATTGAGCCTCTCCTGCAATCAGACAAACAAGTGCCTTATAAAATCTAATAAAAATCATGCGGTTGTAGCGACAGGCAAAGTACCGCGTGAAAGCGCCAAACGGCTGTTGGCAAGAAGGGCGGTAATAAACTATGTTAAAGGGAAACATCTCGACACTAGAGAGACAATTAAACACTGCTATGATGAGACAAAAACTCATCTGGACCAAGTTCTGTAAGTGAAGCCTTTGACAATATGCGCAATTACAGCTTTTAAGGAAATGTTTTTTTTAAAACAAAGTAATATGTTATATAATTTACAAAGATAAATGAGGTATTCCGCATCAAATGTTAATACCAATATTATTTATACTTATAGGCTTGTTGTTTTGAGTGCAATTTTATTTTAACCGGAGATTAAATAGAGGATTTAAACAGAGATCGTGCGTCAAAACAACACAAACATACAATTTTAATGTACAGAAAGGCAATTTTGCTAAATGGTTTACATTATTCTGGGATGTTTTTTAGATAGATTTTATATGAGTACATTTTACACGCGCTAAGGTTTAAAACACAAAAGATTTATATTACAATCACGAGAGGTCGCTGTGTGGATAACAAAAGTTTTTCGCCTATGATATTACTTGGTAGATGCTCTACTCCTTCGAATACCAGCTGACGGTTACATCCCAATAAACACAGATTTTACACCCAGTGTTCTTTATAAATTTACTACTGGGTTAATCACGTTGTAATTGAAAATAAAATATATTTATGCAGGTTTTAATTGCTTAATGAAAGCTGTGATTACAATAAAAGTGTATATTATAAGGTTTATTTAGAAATTTGTTTTTGTGAGTTATTTGGAACATAAGGTGATTCTTCGATTTTTATTAATCTACATCCTTGTACCAGTGCGATTGCTTTTGGAAATATATGTATGCTGTAATAACAGTTCAAACAAAACTATTGATTGTCTAGCATTGTGTTTATATTACTTGTAGTACGTGAAATGTACAGAACTGATTTCAAAGTTAATAAAACATATATTTGGAAAAACACAATTGTAGTTTAAATTTATCTAAATTTAGAATGAAAAATCTGTTCGTTGAAAATTATATACGCAACTTTTTAAAATTTTTTTGTAAAGTTCATTCGTGCATCTAGAGCCCATCTAAATCCTAGCAATTTATTTTTTTATATATATATATAAATCAGTTTTAAGACACTGTTAACAAACATAATGCCGGTCTGTTTTTACAAGAAGTATTACCAACATTTTTAATGGTGAGAAACATAGCTGGACGGACGTAGATTTGTAAATGCGTGTTGTTTTCTTTTCAATTTTGCTTTAGAAAATGGCTTGATTGTTACATATTGCATTATATTTAACTTGTCCTCGGGTTATTTCAGTGACAAAACATATACATCTGAGGGAAATCATGAAGCCGTCCACTCGATTAGCCCAATCTAGAATATCTCCCACTGTGTGGAAAACATCGAGGTTCATTTGTCGGAAAACTGTTAACGTTTTCGCCTGGCTTAATTACCTACGGCACTTCCAGTTTCCCCTGCGGCGCCATCTTAATTATAACAAACCATATTAGCAGAACAAGGCACCTTGCGCAACCATACGTTATCAGAGGTGAGAAACGCTCTTTGCTCTTTTTACCAAACAATACGCCCCCTTTCAACCCTTTCTGTTCTGTTGTTGGCAGCGAGAAAAGGAGAAAAACATATAAGAGGAAAAGTTAGAGTTTTTTGTCCCGAGTCAATTGGCGTATGATTCTGTTAGACTACTAGCCTACAGGTGTGACTTCCGAGTTAATCGAACATTTCCTTTTGTGAGCGTAGCTGTATACTATTTTTGGGAGTTACTTTTATGGGAGGCATTGTTGTCAACTGTTGTTTCTAGTCCGAGCTAGTGGTGAGGGGAAATAT
The DNA here is from genome assembly GCA_034783835.1 of Mopalia ciliata. Lineage (NCBI taxonomy): Eukaryota > Metazoa > Mollusca > Polyplacophora > Chitonida > Mopaliidae > Mopalia > Mopalia ciliata. The sequence continues at coordinate 7,299 of JAVFBW010143352.1, read as the reverse complement.
AAAGCAATTTAATCTGAATGTGATGAAATATGGGAAATTAATTTATGCTCCAAACTGTTTGAAGAAATATATATATATATTTCAAAAGACTGAACACACCGGCACCATGATCTCGATTCATTATAAGACATAAGAATCATCTAATGGTCTTTATAAACTGCCCGAGAGATGTCTCAATGGATGGTAATCTCAAACTATACATCTCGAAAGGCAGCAACACTGATTTGTATAAACTTGAACTGATTCATAGGTTTTAGGCAATCGACATTTCATTTTGAGTCAGGCCGTGGCGTTAGATATGGCTTCAATGTTAGTGTAAGATATAGGATTATGGTTAGGGTTAAGTTCAAGGGTTAGGTTGCGGGTTACCATATTATAGGGTATGTTTAGGGTTAGGTTCAGAGTTCATCTTAACCCGTAACTATGAATTCACGTAACGTCTCACACGACGGATATGTAACATTTTCAATATGATTAAATATGTAATTTATTTGCATGATTTAAAAATGAATGTAACATAGTCCAAATCGCATGCAGTAATAGCGGCATTCAGCAGTACAAGAATAAGCAACACCAAATAATAACACTAAATGCGTGATTCGTGCAAGTTTTGGTTGCATTCTTACGACGGTTTTATACAAACTTGACAGTATGCTGGATCCCAACAACATAAGAAGAAACTGTTGTTTACTATTCACATTCAGACTCAATTTGTTATTGCGCAATACTTGTAGGACACCCTGTCTGTTCCATTATGGGTGAATAAAACCACATTGTACGTATCTGACAAGAAACAATGCTTAGCTTGTAATGTTATATGACAAAGAATATAAAGCTGGCGATTAGGCTGGAGCTTCCCGTTGCTCTAGGGCTCTCGGATAAGGGGCAACATGAAGCTTATCTGTATCTTGTCATGTCTTAGGTGCAAACTTACACCCACCATCTTCCCAACCACCGCTGCTCTCTTTCCATTGTATTGAAATAAGTTTTGGGACGATTTTCAGGTAGGGAAAATAAATTTTATTTTCGTTATTTTGAGCAGATTCTCGTTCAAAACATTTTGCGGGTTGATACCCGTCCAAGAATGGAACCTTCGACACCCAAAGTGTCCAGAGAGGTCTTGAGTTCGATTAACAAACGGTATTATCCTGCAAAATACTTCAAACAAGCATATGTTCAAACCAAGTAATTTAAAAAAAAATTACGAAAAACAAAGCTTTGCATTGTTTTTGACGAATAGACAATGGACGATTTTGTGTTCAACCTTAGTTTGGCGTTGTTTTATTGGCCTGTGTTTTGTTTTTCTGCCTTAACAGATCCCTCAGATTGTTAACTGTTCCTCTTGGGACTAGTTAGAGATAAATACACAGGATATGATCTTATATAGTGCGAAAGGTAACCAATTAGAGTAGCTTCTTATATGGCAATAACGTTGTCTTATTTAAAACATAAACTTTAAATTTTATTCACGTAAAAGTCTTTGTCTGAATTATTTGACCAGCAGCTGTAGAACTATAAGGAATAGTGCAGAAATAACGAAAATGCTGAAAATAAGGCAGATCGGAGGAATACTCACAGTGCCCTAAATCTAATGTATAGAACGTAAGTACTTACACGGACGCGATATTAAAGACATGTCTGTGCACGATTGCCAGTCAAACATCATCAAGTTTGTATCGTATATAACTCCAACAGTACATGCAACAATCAATAATGTTAGAAGAAAAAATCGGACAGTAGGCCATTTCGGCGAAAATATAATATAAAATTTACTTAATAACCATATGCTGAAACTTAACAGATCTTTTTAGCATTTTTATGACGTTTAAATTATATAATATACAGTGACGGTCAGTGTAGACATTTAACATGTTTTACGAGCAAACATGGCCGACGTTTTTATGTCTGCGTTTCAGCACGGTACTGGGCTGGGATTCATTCTCCCACGCTCTTTTTTTATTGAGACGCATTGATCAGCCAAGCGTATCAACGGTAAAATTGAAGACATTCTTATCATCTCACATTGGAAACTCAGACAAAAGAGTCATTTCACTCACTATAGGTAGCAGATATGTTCGCAACAAGCTGGCGACTTAGGAACAAGATTTTCTTTAATTGCCTGTCCAGACAAATGGAGTACTGAGGTGATGCGGTTTCATTGCTTCGCCAGACAAATGGAGTACTGAGGTGATGCGGTTTCATTGCTTCGCCAGACAAATGGAGAACTGAGGTGATGCGGTTTCATTTTTTCTGGTTAGATTGATGGTTTATAATTATCAGTCTTAATATAAATATGTATATACAATTTATGAAACAACGAAGATGTCTAATTTCAGAAAATTACCCCAAAACAATTTTAAAAAGTCAGTCGGTGTACCTTATTACTTACATCCTTCGTTACCTCAATTGGCAAACGAGTTTTAAAAATTATTTCCTCGGTTATCACAGAAGGTTATTTCATAAAACAACACTTCTGATACACTTTCTAACGTTTGTATGCAAACAGTAAAATTATCTTTATGTTCTAGAGAAAATATCTTGATTTCATACTTTTCCATATTACTTAAAATAAGTTCGACACGAATAGAGGAAATAATTTTTCGTATCTCTGCCCTAAACATGTGGAAGGACATGTTCAAATGATAATACATTGCACATTTTATGTAAAATATACACAACCAAAAACCAACAAGTAGAAAAAGAAATATTTTATGTCAACATTCATTTTATTGTTGTAATATATCAAGAATAAATGGATTCATTTTCGTGTGTAAATGTCACAAAAATATTCTGATCACTTTGTTAGATAGGTGTGTCACCGCGGGATTGCATAGTTTCTGATTTGTTTGACATTTAACAACAGTTCGAGATTATTCGTTGCAATATTTGTACTTTGATTATAAAAAATATAGACTCGTTTGTCTTGTTGATGTATAACTGGATAGCGTTATCACTTGAAAGAAACAGCACAGGTACAAATTGTCAATAGGCACTCAAGTGCTCAGTACTTTAAAATGTCAGCAGCCACACTAAACATCTCTTCTCAATCATTCGTAGACAGTTTTATGTGCACTATGCTGCGATATATGACTTGCTTCACACGGTGGATTAGCTGGGCAATAGCTTTCAGCAGGTGCTTGAATTGTCTGCTCTCTGAGGACATCGCGTGCGTCAGGAGCCAGCCATCGGCCACAATACGATCTCCATTCATAACTTCAGTTTTCTCACAACAGCCACTCCGTTACACGGGCCCACACAAACTAACTGCCTCGACGTTTTACCCCTGTGTTCGGGCACAGTATATCGTTCTGGCTGCATGTCACAAGAGTCGATGAGTTAGTTGATCACAGATTTCGATGTATTCAGTCTTCAGATTCCTCGAATAAAAAAATCAAGAAAACCTACCAATCATTCATGTCTTTTGAATCAAAACGTCTTTCAATGCATTTATATAACTCTGTGCCATTTGTAAAGTCTCATATTTGGATAATTTTCTGTCATTTGTTAGTCCCGGTACAACATCTCGGAGTTTGTCGAACGCAACATTCAAACTGTTCATTCTACGTCGCTCTCTTGCATTAGCTGCTACTCGCCGTTTCTTCATGGTGTCTTGTGTAGCGGGGACAGACCGGAGTCTTCTCCGGCAGTTATAAGACCCTGCGTCATCGGGACACTCACATTTAGTATCTATGGCGCCCGTACTGGCTAATCTACGGCCTGTAAGTGTTCGGCAAGTTAGTTTAGGTGAGGTCAGACTCTCATTGTCACTGTTGGCATATAGCGGACTGCCCGGGTGCTGATGTAATGCCACACATATGCCGGATGTCACGGAATCATCAAATACATCCCCTTCCAACCCGCAGTCACCGCATCCAGCTCCGTAACAATAAAGACTCGGTGAATCCACACTGCGACAGTCCCCTCCAACACTGCTTCTCTCCGAACATTCTGACGAAATACTGTCTCGAATAATCTTTTCCTGGTTGTACATTTCCATAGAAAACATCTTCATTGGAATTATTGTAGAGAAATCACCAGCGAAATAGATGAGTGATGATATGGCAGTCAGATGATGTGCCTTCCAACAAATCCCTGTTCCGGCAATTCACAGTCGATTCCCTACTAGCTGCGAAAGCAATAAATCCCGGATGCTCTTTGGTGTGCACTTGTCGATTATAGGAAAGGCTAAGCGTCTGTCAATGGAACCGTCATTTCCGAAACAGTCAGTTGTGGATCAATTTAAATGATATGAATGAACACTGGAGGGTAGGCACATAAATACGGCAATACACGAGATGGCCACGCCCAGTACGACAACTGATCGCTTCTCTGGTTGTCAATCAAAGGCTTTCTGCAAATTGAAAGGCTTTGTCATGGAGGCACGTGCCATTTATGCTTCGTAAACACACCCCTCTATTATAATCTGGTGAAGATTGGCTATTACACGACAGGCCAAACGAGTCAGAATTCACAGGTAACTAGATTTACCTGTGTATTAGGTCAGCTGCCTCAAAATGATGATACCTGGTTTTAATCCAAATCGATTGCCTTATTAGCAGGATCGCAGTCCTCATACCTAGAATCGGACGAACTGTCACCTGTTTCGGTTTTGTTCTGCATCGAGAGTGAAAGATACATAAACATCCGACAACAATTAAATAAAAAAAGAGATTGTTTAGACATATAAACAGTCTTTTCCATTTCAGTAACCATATTTCAACATAGTCAACTGGTACGAATTGAAGTGTTTGTTTGTTGGATTGGGCTTTACAGTCGTACTCAAGGGTATTCAACTCAAATACCGACCCACTGACCATTTCTAAGTCTGCCTCACATAATACGATGCAAGGATGAGAGGACACCCACAAACAAAAAAAACAAACAAAAACAAACAAACAAAAAAACAAACAAACGACATAAATTTTTACCCCCCTCCATAATTACCTCAAGCCACTTCTTGAGACTTCGTCTTCTGCATTAGGCTCTGTGGAAGACTGGAACCCGTGAATGGTACTCCTAAGGATCAGCAGTCCGTCTATACAACAACTGAGTCACGACAACCTACTCCTTGTATGAATTAACTTAAAGCTATTAGGGTCATTAAAAAGAACCATAACTTCAAAGTTTAGGTCAGATGTCAAATACACGTGGCCAGTTTGTTGAAATGATATAATCTGTATCAGTTTGTCTGTTACGATATATGTAAAGTTTGCTGGGCTCTACTACTTATATACACAAAAAAAAATATCATTTGCTGGAACTTGTTGGTATTATTACTAGGCTAGAGTTAAAAATAAAAGAATAAAAAATAAATCAACAGTATTTTCCAATTTTCAACTAGAATTACAATTTTTAGGAAAAATATAAGTTACAGACGTAATGAAGAGTGTGGCTTTAGAGAAATAACATAAAAACATTACGAAGAAATGTCCCATTGGTTGTAGTTTAAAGCCGTGCTAAAAGGTAGATCATGAACGCAACGTACTCTAGAAGTACATAGTTAAT
>JAVFBW010143341.1:0-12769 GCA_034783835.1 Mopalia ciliata | reverse complement strand
TATCTCTTATCTATGTCACACCATATCACATTCTGTGTCAGACATATCACTAAACTAATATATACCAATTTACTACCCGGAAAAGTCTACAACTGGATTTGTATCTGTTTCCTTTGAGTTCATATACAAAGCTTATCTCACTTGTCGCATCTCAGACATTTCGCTATAGGTTATAAGACAGAATGTTTCAGATTATTTTGACGCCTGGTTCCATGGCGTCTTTCTGGAGGTCCTATCAGGAAAAGTCTACAACTGTTTCCTATGAGTTTATATACAGATAGTATCTCACTTGTACCACCTCAGACCTGTCACTTTATGTTTCATATGACTTTGACGCGTAAATATTCCCTTCGACTTGTTTCAAGGTGTCTTTGTGAAAGTCGATTGTAGTCCTTGTTAAACAATTTATTCGTCTTCGTCCATGTGTCGAGGTCCAGCTACGATAAGCTCTGAATTAACGTTGTTGCACCTGTTTATCGCCTACGACATGTTGATTAACGAATTAGAAATAAACTTAAAATCTCGCATGTATAAGTTTTTTCAAATTGCTTTCACAGCTTTATGAGAGTGAAACCATAAGTTCTGAATTCCTATTACAACTAGTTGGTCCCTTAATTCTGTTTTTGAGCGTGCACATTTTAGAGTCATTGGATAGTGGGATTATAATGGGATTATAACAGGAGACTAGGCTCCAAGCTTAAAATCTGGCCTTACCGAAAATCTGTCATATTGCTTTCACGGTTTTCGTCAAGAAATCATTGATTTAGAAAATTAAATCGAAGTTGTCTTGGCTTTAATGCTCAATTCCTGACTACAGTATTGGAATATTCCTAGATTTAGGTTTCCATTTTCTAGATTGTTCCGTCTATTTGATGGTTGATAAATCAGACACTGTATTTCTATCGTAACAGACAGAAGGGAACAATGGTTTATATTCCATATAAAATTGATATGGGACGTCCCTATTGGCCCGGGAATACTGCGAGGCTGTTCTGAACCTTAATCCTATTTAGGACGGATCTATCAAGTATACAACATTTTTGATCCACAAAATTGCATATTAACATATTCAACAATAGACCTGTCTACTGTTTGACAGACTACATGTAAATGAGTTAACGGGTGATTTACAATACTAGAATCTTGAATTTATTCGTGTAATATACTTTATATTCATCCAGAAGATATCTAACTGGCAATCTCCTATTTGCCAGTCTGATTGTATATCTAGAAGTATAAACATACTTTCTGATTATGCCAAATCTGGCCGAAGGAAAGGCTGATCTATGTAATAAATTTGAACAGGAGCCTCGTATACACACATAGAAATCTTTGTCACAGTATTCAGTAGCAGAGCTACAAATCAAGAAAATAGACTGAATTTTACTCTAGAGCTTTACTGTTAAAATAATTATCAATATTCGAAAAAATGTGACTAACTGCATTCTATCGCAGAATTCTGTTAACTTTCCCTTTTCCTATTCTATTGTAACGGATAAATCTTTACAGATTTTTTAAATAAATATTGCTAGAGTGAATGGTTGAAAGAGAAAACCCACCAGTCAGGCGTACGTCATAGCACAAGATTTAAAATTCCTGCCGGACCTAGCTCCGAACATCAGGCACGTATGTATGTTTTTGAAAATTTGGATACTAAGAAATACAAGGGGGTGCATATTTGCCAATCAAAGAATATCTGCGAAAGTAACGTCGACAGAAAAAAAATTGTATCTTTGTGGCTCATTTCTCAAAATTTAATTTCAAAATACATTCAGGATACTACACAGCGAAGTTTAAATAACACACATATGAATGGTTGAATGAGATAACGCACACAACAGGAAGCATATTCGCGATCAGTTGTAATCGCACATATTGAGCAAGACCACTATTTATTTGCCATAAGCAGTTATGTTAACTTTTGGCTCCACAGCTCCTTTCCAAACTTCCGTTGGGTGAAAACGCCTGGCACATATCTTAAACTGTCCTTTTAGAGTAACCTATTAAAATCCAGTATTCTTGAGTCAACTTGGTCAACAGGTAAGAAAACTTAAATGAAAATTAGGTTGAGCTGATTTTAATAGCATACATTAGCCCAGTGACTACTAATGCAGTTTTCTGATTGGTTACGATACGGACCAATCCCAACAATTGTGCAATTAGCGCTCAAAAAGAATATCAGATCCCGACGAAATCATCAATGAAAAATTACATGGAAATGGTCTATATTCCAATATAGGATCTAACTAAATAGAGCAATTGTGGGGGTTTTATGGGTCACGAGCAATTTAATTTAAAATAACGTGACTGTAATTATTGATCAATTTGTCCAGTTGTCGTTTTCAACCATTTCTCAATGCAATAAGTGTTATAAATTTTTTTGGCGAAATTCAGTAAATGGAGCAAAAGTAATGACTGTTCTTTTTCAATCAGTAAGTAATTACAAGGAATAAAGACAACTACTCAACTTCCATTAAAAATCTAATGTTTCCTTAGTGTTGAATTCGAGGTCATATATCAATCAATATTGCCTCTACAGAAAAGAGAATAGTTCTCTGGGCTATTATTCAGGTTTTAGTGCCCTGTTGGTGACTGAATTGTTACTTCACAGACACATTATATCCACACAATTTTAATGTTCAGGGATACTCTATCTAAATGATCTATCTGATACAATAAGTGTTATAAATTATTTAGGGAAATACTGTAAATGGAGCAAACGTAATGGCTTTCCTTTTCCAATCAGTAAGTAATTACAACGAATAAAGAAAACTACTCAACTTGCATTCAACATCTTAACTGCTCTTAATGTTTCGTTTGTATCGAATTCCCCGTCATTGGTAATAAAATATCGATTATACTGACGAGAGAATAATTCACTGTGCTATAATTAAGTTTTATTGTCCTGATTGTGAGTCAATTCCTACTTTACAGGCACATTATATACACATTATATTAATGTGCATGGATTCTCTAGCTAAAGTGTTAAACTGATGCAATAAGTGTAATAAATTATTTGGGGAAATTCGGTAAATGGAGCGGAAGGAATTACTTTCTTTTTCAATCAGTCTGTAATCACTACGAATAAAAAAAAATACTCACTTTCCGTGAAACTTCTAAACGGCTCTTTATGTTTCGATGTTGTCGAACTCACGCTGAAAGATTTCAACAACACGGCTTGAGCTGACAAGAGAATAATTCATTGGGCTATAATTAAGTTTTATTGCCCATTATGTCCACGGTAGTTAACTGTGAAAGGACATAGAAACTTAGGAGTCTATCTGATGTAAAAAAAGGTTTAAGAAATGCCCTGTTTTTGTTAAATAGATTTCGGAACACTTTGTGCTATGTGATTTATCTTATAATTGTTGTCCATTGGTGGCTCGGTCTAATTGAGACTACATCTGCTACCCAATCCCAGACTGTTTCTAGTAAGGCTATTGACGAAATAATACAACTCAACTCAATGTTACCGAGATACATACTCATTGAGAGGGGGAGGGGCCCAGGGATCAAAGAGTTTAGGGGACCCACAAGCCAATCAAGGGTGTACATTGAGCAAGGCAAGAAAAAATATATTTGTGCATTCGTGAATGTGCGACTGACAAAAAATGTTCTATATTATTAATTACAACGAGAATGCTTGAGACGTCAAAATAAGAAAGGGATAATGAATACAGCTAATGTTATTAACGTTTGAACCACGCAGATTTGTCCGTAATTCCTAACTAAGATATCGTAATATCGTTAAATGACCTTCGATTATCTGTTTAAATGTTTACGCGGCAGCAGGAGACTTTAAAACAATTTATAGAATCTCTTCAGAGACAAATTATAAAATAATCTCTGAATGTATTCGAAGGTTGTGTGAAAAAACTAGAAAACATTAAGACGCCAACTGAATTTCACTGATGGTAAATGGTAATGCTTTTCCTAATTCAATCCTAGTCCACCACAAATATGTTGTTGAATGTGCCGATTGTATATTAAATGCCATTCATACTACTGAAGTGTTGTTTACACTTCTACTTAATGGAAATCTAACAAGAACCCACTATCACCCGGATGCAATAGCTGGAAGAAATAAAGCAGAGGTTTTTTTTACAACATTAAGAAAAGGAACCCAAGGAAATGTCTATTATTTTTACAACAATCCGTAACTAATTACTAAGAACTTTAAAACTCCGATGTTTCAATGCCAAACATAAACATTAGCTTTAGGTTAATTGTCTGTTTTAGACCTTAGTCATCCTATGTGCCGGTTCACCGAATCTAGTCCGTCTGTCGAACATCACGTATACGAGTCGCAAGACCAGGCTCTGTTAAACCAGGGTGTTGTTTTTACGAGGTTTCCTCTCGGGTTTCCACCGTAATAAGGCAAGGAACAGAGTGAAATGTACAATCTGTCGCAAAATAACGGAAATACCTTTGGTTGCGACGTTAAACCCCAATCAAACAAACAAAATTAATATTTGGTTAGTCTTAAGACGAATTCACAAAATATATGTAATCAGGTCTTCAATAACAATCTCAGACCATGGAGGATATTTTGTAACCATCAAGTAGCATCAAGTTTTTTAAAGAAGACTGGGAACTTTCGGATAAACCCGTACCATTACCGTCTTACCAGGAAGTGATGAAGGGACGCTACTTTTACAACAACAAAAAAAAAACACAGGTGCTTAAAAACATGAAAACGTGTTATGTAGGTCAATGTAAAGTTTAACAATTTTATTTATTTATCAAGGATTGAAGTAGTTAGTATGTAAAAAATTGTTTTTATATGATTTGGGTGACTGGCATCTTTAAAAAGGGAATTTGATGGCTGTACAGCTGAATGACATCGAAGCATAGTTCTGGTGTATTTATACAGCTGTGATTTGTCTTGTTACGACCGCACACTTTACGTGGTTTTATCAAGTATCACTACATTTGAACATTCGAAATGGAACAAGGTTATGACAAAGCGGGCTGTACGTTAGACAAGAAGGTAAGCTCGCTTCCAGTTTTAATCAATTTCGTGGGGGATTCGGATCGTTTAGCGTCAACGACGTGTGACAAAACTGTAATTACTATTAAATAAAGTTCAATAAAGCAATAACAGACTAACTGCTACCTACAATTTAAGAACTCTTGGTCGGGGTTCCATTCTGTTCCAAACAGCATCTGGATACCATAGCGTTTATTAATAAAGCACAACCGTATAGCAATATATAGAAAATCACTGGATCTCATTGCAAAAGCCTGTAATTACAAAGAACATAAAAACTTTTTGTTTGTTTTAAGACATGATCAAGAATTGATAGTGCTAGCTTTTTCAATTGTTTGAGATGCATGAGATTTCAAACTAAAGAAAAACCTTATCTTTTTTAGAAAATTAAAAATGAAGATTATAAAATGCTACCCTATTTAATTCAGGGACTGTTCAAACTGGAAATATATTGATGAAGACCTCCACGTGGGGAAAAATCCACGTGGTGTCGTTCCAGTGATTCCTGATTTGGTTTTCTGATTGGTTAGGATAAAGACGAATTTCCAACAAGTGTGCAATAAGAGCGTGAGTAATCAACTGAATCCCTGACATAAACGGGAGGGTTTGGCATCAGTGAAGTGCGGTCTGACTTGGGTAATAATAAAAAGGGTCAATAAAACAAGAACACCGCTTATTTTAGTTAATTATGATCTATTTCTATTCGTGTGTTATTCAGTATGCAGGTATTGATGACGAATTAACTGTACAGACATATCAACTGATTGTGTTTATCTCCTTGCTTAATGGATAGTAAACAGCTGCCTCCATGTACGTGGGTTTTAGACCCATTTTATTATCTAGCCGTCTAAAGAAGCTAGCTTAAATTTGTAAGTAAGGTGAAACTCATTGGTAAAGGCAAATTCATTTAAACTTAGACAAACGCATGCTCGTTTCGATGCCAGAAAGTTATACAAAAAACTTTGTGCTTTTAAAAGTGAATTTAAATTTTATTGGGAGACAAGGACTACGCACTTATTTTGATACCTGTTTGCTTTTGTCGCAAACTACTTGCCCCCATATAAACGAAATGTCTCTTGCAATGGAATTGGAGATGAAAGTGTTGTGTAAACATTTGTAGTTTGAAACCAACGAGAAGATATTTTGCCGAAATTCTTACCAATGTTACCAAGGCAATCGATTTCTTCCGTACAATATCGTTGTTCTTTTTTCTAATTTTTGCCTTTTTCCCTTTTTTTGTGGGTGTTGTTAATAGTTTGAAAAATATGAAAACGAAAGAAAGAAAATTAAAAAAATACCACAAGCAAAATGTGTCCTAAGAGATACATGTAAAGGCAATGTGAATATTAAATTCACGGGAATTTTACCATATTTAACAAATACCATTAGTTGTATGCTTTGAACGACTTAGTCTGGTAAAAAGAAGATCAAAGGACAATGCCCTGTGGTGATTATTTTTATAATCTCAACGTGCTTAGTGGTTTGGATCACCTCCTGTTTAAAAAACAACATCATGATTTCGACCACAAGTTTGATTAGAAAATTGGGATAAGTATTACATCACGAAAATTTCCGGCGACTACATGTGTGCTCATTCATTTTACTTGTTTTGTCCGTGAATATAGAATTAAAACTTCCTCAGTAACGCTTTGAAGCTGCTCCTTCTTGACATTGAGCCGAACAGGTGATGACGACAACGGATTGGTTCTAAATATTTGGATTTTATCCGCGGTTGATTTCGTTGAAAAGTCTCATCAAATCTGATAAAATCGACCAATCACGATGCAGAAAGTGAACTTTTTATTTCATTTATTTTCAATAAGGTCTTTACTTGTAAGAAAAAAAATAGAACATATTTTTTGCCAATAAAAAGAATGTTTTAACCAATAACAAAACGGGATTTAAATAATACAGGGAATATCCCAAAACTAGATTTTTTCTAATAAGTTAAAATATTGTCAGAAAAACATTAGTTAAGAGTAATAAAATAATACTTTAAACAAACTGTCAAAAAGCGTACACTGCATGAAAAAGTGAAAAGACAGCAGACAGAGTCTGGGTATCAGACATTAAACGCCTAACAGCTGTTTCCCGAACATTTGAATGTCCAGGTGAATAGTAGCTTCTCTGTGACTTTTGATCCCTTATCAATAAAATATTGCCGGTTAAGCCCAGGTAGTATCAGTATTTAATGTCACATGTCTGGCCAGCGTTTTAAGCCTGTTATCTCTTATCAGTGTGACACTATGTCGCATTTTGTGGCAAATTTACCAATAAAAAGAACTAGAGTATTCTACAGTCTGGATGAATCTATTAGCGGATTTTTATCTGTTTCCTAAGAGTTTATATACAGATGTTGTCTCACTTGTCGCATCTCAGACAGTTAGATAAAGATTATAAGTCAGAATGTGCAAGATTATTCGGACGCATGAATATTACAGGCGACTTGTTTTATGGAGTCGTTTTCATGATCTAATTTCGTTCTTGTTAACTTATTTGTTTCGTCTTCGCCCTTATACAGAGGTCCAGCTACAAAAAGCTCTATATTATCTGTTTATCGCTGTAACATCTGTTTATAGCGTACTACAGGTGGATATACAAATTGAAAATAAACTTCGTATGTATCCAGCTTTTCCACATTGTTTTCAGGGCTTTCGTTAGGAAAAAACAATATATCGCTAGACCATTTGGACAAAAATGGGACACATTTTGTATTGCTTTGATTTAAAGACCAACATTAAATGTTTATGGCAATGGAAAAGTTCTGAATTCCGATTCCCAGTAGTTGAGACCTTAATTCAGTTTTTAAATGTACACATTTTAGAGTCATTGGAAAGGTGATAAAGATTAATGGGATCATCATAGCAGACAAAGGTTCCAAACTTAAAATCTCCCATTGCCGAGACAATGTCACATTGCTTTCACGGTTCTCGTCAAGAAATCATTGCTTTAGCATATGAAATGGAAGTCGTCCTGGCTTTAATGCTTTATTCCTGTCCACAATATTACAAGATTCCTAGAGTATGGTTTCACTTTCTAGATTGTTCTGTCTATTTCAAGGTTGATAAATCAGACTCTGTATTTCGACCCTAACAGACAGAAGGGAAACTATGGTTTATATTTCATATAGAATTGATCTCAAACGGTCTCTTGTGGCTCGAAATACTACGAGATCGTTTTGTTTCCTGATCCCAATTAGGACGGATCTATTCAGTATATCATATATTTTGGTCCACAAAATTACATATTAACATATTCAACAACACACCAGATCATGTCCATCATAATTGTGATCAAGGTCATTAGCTTTTATATGAATGTATAAACTGGGTCACCGGTCAAGCAAATCAAAGGAAATACACACAGGAACAATTTTACTACCAATGTATCAGTGATACTAATGTAGAATATTTAATTGGTATTATCTTGACAAGAACTTGGTTTCATTTCAGAACAGTTCTCATTAACCGTAAAATAAACTATGGGCTTCAATCCATTGTATTTCAATTGCTACATGTTGATAGATTATTTAATACGTCCTTCCTTTCAAACAGGTTTAAAATCTAGAATTTATTTAAATGCATTTACAGTAATTCCTTATGTTTATAAAAAATTAAACATTAAATACATGAGTATAAAAAGAAACTCAAAATTTAGATGTAGTGAATATTAATTTCAAACTTATTGATAATGCAAGAGAATTGACTTTTGACTCTTGTCAATGCATGCAGCGGAAGTCTCGTACTGTTTGGTTAAATGCCATACAGTAGGAGCGCTGTTGTGACGTTGAGTTATTTATTCTGACCGACAAACATGCCTTTATATTCTAATTAGAACTGTTCATTGATGGCAAACGCTAACGCACTTATTATATACATTAATATTCAGTCGTACATATATAAAACAGGAGCAAATGGGAATTTATTCCTTGGGGAGACAAAATACATGTTTAAAATCATTATAATCTTCTTAGTGAGGGCAAATTCTGGTACAATTCGCAAGAACGGTTTTGTGCATGGTGTGCAAGTTCCATACTCTTTAAGTTAACTAAACCCTCGCGAACAGATATTATATTGGCATGATAAATTAATAAGACAAAAAACCAGTCAATCTACAGCTTAATACCTGTGTAGTTTCATGACGAAAGTCTCCAAGCAGCGGAAAATATTCACTCATGGTTTGTTTACGACTGAACTATAATAAGCAAGGGACTGTGCGTTGTTTGATAATACAAATATACACTGGTCAAACATCGTTAAAAAAAAGTATTTTAATACCTTGGGAAGATATACCAAACTGCACACATATATGCAAAATATGACTTCCTAGAAGAGTATGGCAGAGATTTAACTACCCCCTACCGTACTGCAAGGGTAATGAAATATGAGAGTCACGCGCCAGTGAACACAAAAAACATTGAGCACCCATGGTTTCCGATACGTCGTTTACAAAAAAAAAACGACCGATGAGAAAACGAACGATAACTGGATACAGTCCCTTACTAAGTTAAAAATAGAAAACAAAGATAACCTAATTATCAAGAGGTTATTCTCCAGTGAATTGTAACACAGTTTTCTGATTGGTTAGGATAAGACGAATTCTTGACATGTATCCAGTCAGGTGTTGATTCACCAACTCGGGGGAAATCAGATGATTTGGTATCACAGATATGTGGTATGGAATTAGTCAATATTAAAAAAAGAAGTCAATGAAAAGGCCAACTGCTAATCTTCTCAGGGATTATGTAATTTCATTTAAAACGTGACTGGGAGACCTAACTTATTGACCATTTTGTCGGGGTTCCATTATGCACTGATGAAATCAGAAGTCCATATACTGAAAGTAGGAAGCGCCTTGTTATGTAGTGTATACGCCATTGTTTACATCCTCCAATTTAAAATAGATAGGGTGACGTCGAATGTAAGATGTGTGCACAAATGTACATGTATTAAGTTTTTGCCATTGCTTCCATTAATCAAATTTCCCAAGTTATTATTTATGTCATGTATACTTGTGTCTTTTTTTATTATTTATTTTGTACGCTAGAATTGATTTGTCGAGTAAACGGTAATTCTGAAAGTGTCTCCCCTGGCGGTTGACCAGTCCACCACAAAAGGTGCGACATGTGATTGAAAGTGCCGATTGTTGACTCAATAAAATTACTACTACTGAAAAGGGATGTTCTACTTAACGGACATCTGACAATAACCAAATGGAATTCGGATGCAATAACTGCGAGAAATAAAGCACAATTTTTTGACAACATAAAGAAAACTAACCAAAGGAAGTTTTTTTTTTACAACAATTCGTAATTACAAAGAACTTTAAACATAAAGTTTTCATCAGAAGGGCTATATTATGAAAACACCATGGCCATATAATGGTCTATCAACCATGCTGATGTAATACGACAGAGTATACAATTGCTTCCCAAAGCGATCTCACCCTAGGTCGATCTGAGTTACCCTGACGACAACATACTAGCAATATTCCTCAACCTGACTATGACGTTGGACTGAAGTAAGTAGAGGTACCCTTCGTCTATTTCTTTCTTTGAGTGCGCCAGCGCAAAGGAAGCTTCAATCGACCTTAGGCATGACGAGAACAAACATTTGCACACTAGCACACACAATTTCAAGAGCCTGTCAGAAGAATGCTGCATAATGACGATTTCACTTAAAGCCAAATTCTTCATTGAAATTTGTGTTTTCCTCAACAGCTGTCTATTTAAATGTGCACCGAGAGAATAATCTTGTCTGGAAACGCACGAAAACACGCCAACAGCAGTTCTTAAACTTGCTGATGTCTATAAAATTATGGAACATTTCTTGGCGATCAAAATTGAAGTAGATGCGAAGTGGCGCGATGGGATTGACTTACTAAACACTTAACAGTCATCCACGTGTTGTCTTGATAATGTCCAAATACACCCAACAAATCATATAATTCTAAAACCAATGCCACTATCGAGTCAGCATTACAAAGGACGGGTTTATACAATCTGTGTTACTGAAGTTGCATTGCACCGATAGTTGGGACAGGAAATCATATGTCAAGGACAGACTTGAAACGCAGTTCTGTCTCCTGACAAAGACAACGATATACCATTAACATGGTATTGGAAACATCTGTTCAGCTGTTTACACGGCGTGAGTGGGTAATGACGCAACTATTTGAATATCTTCCTACACAAATTATTAAACTATGATAGTGCAAAGAGAAATGTCAGTGGCAAATCTTGAGAACATTTGGATAGTATTACACATGTATATATTTACATAAATTACAGACCTATCAAAGCATTTCAATAATAATCCATGCAGAATAAAAACGTCCTAATCATTACCGCGGCTGTTTTATTTCCACAAATGGTGACTTTTCTTTAACTCCAGACAGCTTGACCTAATTGAACACCATTGTGCTTCCCTTGGCGTCAGATCCTAATTGCGATAAAGAAACCACATGGAGTTTTTTACGTCTGAATTGAATTAGATCGATTGCTTATTGGCTCATTCCATTCGTATCTGAGTGGTAACCACAAATAAAATCCATGCTGTAATCAGAGATCAATCAATTAACTGCATAGACCAATAATGAATCTGAAGTTTTGGCCCCAACGACTAATTACCGGGAATTGGACACCAACGACAGCAAATCAATTATATTACTTCATAGTGTTAAACAAGATCTATTTCATGTAACGTAATGTTCTGTTTAAGGTGACAGGGTTACGGAAAGCATGGGTCACTATGCCATTTTCTCATTTAAGTTTTGTAAAATATCCGAAGAGAAACAGATTCATTTTGGTTAATTGGTTGGTTGATTGATTGGTGTTTTGCGCGGTATTTCACTTATGTAACAGCGTTGCATTCTAACAAAAATTGACTCTAGCACAACCAAGATCTGAAACATTTGATTAACTTAGAAAGTTAATTTTCATCCACTGCCAAGCCAAGACAGCATTTCTACTTTGCGAACAAACTGCCCTCAGCCAGAGATCGAAACAGAGTTTGATATCCACACAAAGACATCGATATACCATTACAAGATCTTTAGAACATCTGTTGAGTTGTTTTCACTGTTAGAGTGCATATTGACATAATTATTTGATTATCTCCCAAGAAAAATTTTAAAACGGCCTGTTATTATGCAAAGAGAGACATCAGTAAGAAAACTTCAGTGAATTATTATATATATGAACAAACGTTTCCTGATTCAATTAAATATTTAAATCTGACTAAAGTCGCCGGTAATTAACCATGTACAACGAAAGCATCATATTCCTTGCATCGGCTCCAGAAAGCTTGCCCTAATTGAACACCATTTTGTTTGCTCTGGCGTCAGATGTAAATAAAGATAAAGAAATCATGTGAAACTTTTAGGTGTGTTTTAAAATAGATTGTTTGCCTATTGACTCCTGACAAAGGTGTGTGTGTGTTAACTGTAAAACAATATCCGTGCAGTAATCAGAGATCGATCAACAAACTGCTCGGACCAAGAAGGAATCTGAAGTTTTGCCACTAATGGTAAATTACTGACATTTGGACATCGATGTCACCAAAACAACTATATGGCTTCACCGTGCTATCTACGGTCAATTTCATTTAACGTTTATTTGTTTAAGGAGACAGGGTTATGGAAACAATAAGTCACTATGTCAGTCACTTGTTTAAGCTTTTGTAAAATGCTGACAGTTCCGTATGAAATAGCCTTTGCAAACAAGCATACAGTCATCTGATTTGATCAAGAACACAGACCAATGAAAGATGACGTTACAGA
>JAVFBW010143308.1:0-12770 GCA_034783835.1 Mopalia ciliata | reverse complement strand
TTAACGGTTATGCTTAATCAATTGCAAGTGAGTTACAGTTGTTTGTCTTTGAAAATATTCATTAAAAATAATAAGTTAAGGTCTAAAATCATTGGTCTTTCCCTTTAATACATATTATTAAATACTCAAAGCCCGTTTGTTTTGTCTAACTATGCGTAAAACAGTCAAATAAAAAAACTTTTTACTGATCTTGTTTGGGGTAAACAGTGCAACCACAAAGATAAAATATTGAATAAAAAATACTTAACAGCTTTCGTTGTGAGAAAATATCTGCAAAGAATATGTAGCGTTGTTTGGAAAAAATAGACGTCAAAACGTGATTATATGCTAACAGCGCCCCCTGCTGGGACATGTCGTTTGTCCAGACTCCGAGTGACCACACGGACTCGGCAGAGCTATTCACCTGTTCAGAAACATGTCTGTCAGATTTCTCCTTACCGCATAGGTTAAGCTCAGTTTAACTTTTGTTTGTTTTTAATCTCTATGTGATGTCCGAGGGACGGTGCAAGACAAATCATTCGGCCTTGATTCTGAAGTCTCAAACGTGATACAGCCTTTCGTTGTTTTCGTTTTTTTCAACCTCGGTTAAGATCACGATAGGCTACAGCAGTAACTCAGCTGAGTGCAACATGTCTGTTGGGACAATCAAGTCTCGTGTTTGCTAATGGTCCACTCAGCATCCACTTCATTGAGGACCACAACACGGCTAACTACTTCAGTGATGAATTACATATTTTTCTAATATTCGTTAATATCTGCTAATAGCTGCTACCAACAAATGTAAGTAATAACTTCTTTGGGCTTGAAATCAATGTGTGTCTCGTGTCTTTAATTTGTTCGTGCAGAAAAACATAACCTGTTCATAAGTTCATTTGAAATAGTAGATTTTAAAATGTTGATTAATATTAAATGTCGTCGTCCATGTACACTTTATGGCCTATTTTATTCCTTTAATACTTTTCAGAGAGCATTCTGTTCCATAATCTTGCTGCTGCTGACAAAAACCTTTTTTTAGCTTATGCAGGTATGTATATTTAGTCAGGTTACTTTAGACCAAAGAATAGTAGTTGCATTATGACTTTCTTTAAATAAATGCCAATATTTATTTCGCCATTGAATTGAGAATCCATTCTTTAAAAACATGCATTTTAAAATAGGAAATATGTTTTGTTTTTTTAATTTAAATAATAAAAATAAAAAGCCAGTCGAAAGTTTAACGTCTTTAAATCGCGATCACATATTCTTCACGTTAGAGTAAAAATGCCAGTTTTAAATATTTTTAAAGCTTTTATTTTACGTCTATCTGGCACTACTGTAGTAGAACAAACTCCAAGTACTTTACTTTAGTTGTTATTCTGCAGTTAGACCTGTTATAAACAGTCTGCTTTTCTACTTTGAGTTATAAAAACCAGTGTTAGGTAAATGAGTTAAGAGATGGAAGATACGAAAGCCCTCTGTGTAGAGCAAACACCGTATATCCAGCCTATGGTATACACATTATCATACACCCATAGATCATCCTAACCTCAGCTAGACACATGATCTAGTTTAGAAAGTGGTAAAAAAATTTAAGCAATATATTATACATTTTTAGAAATAATTCTAGATATGCCAATTATTGTTGATGGGATTTCATGATAATAGATTTCAATTATATCGGTAATTACACAAATGTTTAGTTGCATATATTTGACCAAATCGTTACTATATATTATAAGTTATATAGATCGACTGCTTAATTAACCCTGTGACATGCTAATGTTTAATATTTGGCCCTATATTTGGTAACGCCACAAAAAAAGAGTGGCTGATTTACAGCCATATATCAGAAACCGAATGCAATAATACTGGCTGTAGGTTTGGACAGAACTCCATGTTGCCCTGGTGCGCAATTATAAAGGGCAATAAGAGTTTATCTGTTTTTTATGATTTGTCTGATTTTTCTGACCACTGATTGTTTGTTGCCAGTGACGTCGAGTAATAGTCATACAGAAAGGAAGTTTCAGTTAGGCTTATATAAACTAGGCAAGACCACACATTTGTTTGTGTAAATACATGGTATTTAGTTTGAAGACTGCTGACGGGTTTTTTCAGTTCTTCTGTGTATTTAAGAAAAAACCCTTACTCGATTCAGCAGACAGAAAGTAAAACGACTGATTCTCGTAGTTTTCTTACACATGTTTGAAAACTCCCGTTCTAATAGCTACGATAGAAAATATGTAATAGGTGTATATGTCAGCATAAAACACATGTTCTATATGTGTTGCGGAATGTCCTGCTTGCATCGGGAGTCTAGGAAAGTCGAACCTGAATGCGGTAAAGCTTAAAGGTTAGATTTTCCTTCATTTCCGCCCTTTTTATTATCTATGTATCTTGTAACTAACTATTAATGGTTGAGCGTCTGCTGATACGTGTTTTATTATTGATGAATTCACTAATAAGTCTATGCCTGATGTAAAAGTATTAATATAATCGGGTTAAAATAATAAATATTATATAAAACACAGCAATGAACGTTGCCACAACCGCCATTGAAAACTCCATGAATACCAATTTCGCGATCTTGCTCAATACAATCGCCCTGTAATATTCGCAGGCAGATCCTGAAAAAAAATATGAATACTAGATGTATGCTAGACACTTACATACTAGATTCGGCTTCCTTTGTTGGGTTGCAAACGAGGAAGGTTTATCTTTAGGTAAAATAGGTAGATTTACATTGCTTAACTTATATTTCGCTGAAATGTAAGTTTACATGTTGATTTATTCTGAACCCATACCAAATATCTCGTTCGCTATATTTTTATCACATATATTTTCTACCGTATAAACGGTCATTGTCTTTTTTTCGAAATGTATGCAGCTTACTCATAACAACTCAAGATTAAGATCTATTTGGAGACTTGTCTGCGGGAGTTTATCTAGAACATGAGATGATTCATCGATTTTAATGAATCGACATTGCTGTTCCAGTGTGATTACTTTTAGGGAATATAAATTTCTGGTTACTTTTAACCATGGCGAGATCTCAATGGGAAGAGCATGGGCTAGTTAGTCACGTACCGGTATAATCAAGCGTGCCTAACAGATTAAAAATGTCCAGGAGTAATAATATGCAGAATTCCATAATTGCACAATATGTCGACCAGAGCTAGACATTCATTATACTGGGAGCGTTATTTATGACTCAACTCTCCTCGAACATATATCTAGCGACCAATATAAATGCCTCATAGGATGGTGCAATAAACACACATAAAGTTTTCATCCCGCTGATAGTTAATAGATTTACAACCCAGACAACATGTATTACTCCGCGCCCCTGAAGTGGAACAGCACGAAATATAGAATGACTCATATGCCAGGATATCCCTTGCATCCTACTATTTACTCAGTCCGTAAATCTCCAATGAACGATAATTAGAAACTTGATTGAAATAGAAAAGTAACCTTTGTTAAGATATGTAGATGGCATTTGCTTAACATAATAGGAACAGTAAACGACATTTCAATATAGTCTGCAAGTATTTAACAAGTTACCGATATAGACTCTACTGTGGCTTATACTAGCCATATTTAATGCCTAGGGTTGACGGAAGTTACTGGAAATAAACGATTAAATAAAAAGCCAAGAGAAAGACTGAATTCCAACAATGTTTGCTGTCTTAATTTTTTCCATAAAGGAAATTTGTATTTGCAAATATGGCAAAAAGCACACCCAACTGTAGAGAAAATGTAAAGTTTTCAGTTTTTTCGGAACACAACTAAACTGTGCATGGCAACATAATTTATTTTTATACGATACCTGGCCAACTAGAGAGACTGCGAAATTATCTAAAGACTCTGATTTAGGAAAAACCAACAACAACTTACATTGGTTCTGTTATCAGATTGTTTCTAATTCAAACTTTGCTTAAACTTGTTTTTCTTGAATTATTTAAAGGAAAGATTGACTTTGGCCCAGTTTGTGCATTGAAATTAGCCAATGATTTGTTATTTCCATAGCATTTTATCCAAAGTATGTTTTAAAATATTATAAAGATATAACAAATAATATTTTATGTCTTTTCAGATATACTTTTTTTACATGTGAGTTGCTTGAGATACACTTTTGGAAGTACGGAATTTATCGTCGTCATCACCAGATGCCAAGACATGCTTCCCAATCGGCTAACTACGGTTTATATTCTATGGATTATTGTTATATTTCCTGTATCTACTTGGGCTGGCCAGAATGTTACCTTGCTTGTTAGCCCTAAAAGACTTCCTGAAATATCAGAAAAATCGGCCTCAAGTAACGTAACAGAAATCCCAACTACGCTTTCCTTATCGCCAACATATTCAACATCGTCGCTGCGTCCAAGAACTTCGATCGGATCTCTCACTTCACCAGTGGTTGGTAATACAGAGATAAAAGGGTATATAATAGACAGCTCCAAGCCGATCCACCAGACAGTCCTGGAAGTTACAAGGTTTCTTTGTGGACAAGCGTATTTTTGTGACAGTACGCTTGATGTTGAAGTTGATATGAATGACTGTTTTGCCTGCCAGTTTCCTTGTTCATGTGAAGCAGAGTGCGAACATGTTGGAGATTGTTGTGTTGATAGATTATTTGACTCTTTTAATTCTACAAATTCTTCGATTACAGATTGTGTTACAACTGGTGACATTTCGTCTTATATGGTTACCAAATGTCCGTTAAACTACCAAGATCCTTCAAACACTTTATCCCAATGTGAGATTCCCGATTTATCACAAATTGAACAGATCCTTCCCGTCAGTGTTAAAACGAATCAGATGACATATAGAAACAAGCACTGTGCCGTCTGTAATGGTTTACTGGAAAACGAATTCGAGAATTGGAGTTACAAAATAAACTGTCAAGGCAATGCTTCAACTCATCTTCATGGTCAGGAATTATGGACATTTGTTAATAAATCCCCTGATATCTGTTCCGTAAAATACCTGCCACCGACTGGGGTTATTTCTAGAAACTGCCCTCATCGTATGGTAACAACTTGTAGCATTGACAACAACAAAGTCAACATTATATCAATGGATTTATGCAAACAATTTGTAAATCCAATCATTTACGGTGGTGTCACATATAAGAATATATTTTGTGCGATTTGCAATGGTGTTATGCTTGATAAAGACGACCTTTGTGGTTTACTTCTTGATGCAGATATAGACATGACCTTGGCTACAACTAGACCTCTTTCCGCCTTCATGAACTTTGATCCCATGTTTGAACCCGAAAGCCATACAGATATAACTGGACCTGGTGTTGAACCAATGTGCAGGCTTGGGAATATTTATGACCCATTTCAGGTAGGTAACTGCTCTTTGTTTAAAACAGTGTAGTGATAAATATAGAGAACATTTAAATGTAGCGAACAGATCAGTCCACGACGTATCTCAGACTCGGTTTCACAAAAGTTTAGCAACGTTTAAATTTTAATGAATCAATTTTGTTTTCATGAAGTTCTGAAAAAAAACGTCACATCTTCCGTAACCTAGAAATAGTTCAACGAATTCTAAAACTTATCTTGGTTTCATACTAAACAAAACTTGTTATTGTTGAATATGACAGCATCTTTGTTCAATCTGAATATATTAATTACTTCGTTCTCAATTCAGAATGAGTGTTTGATACCACAGTGTTCAGAAAGACGGACACTGATAAGAGGAAAGTGTGAGCCTCTGTTTGCCACAGCCAAAGGTTTGGGATACTCTGTCTTTATTATAATGGTACCTGGACGAGGCATTTCACGATGGGGTACTTTTACTTCAGAGTATATGGCCATGTTACGAAAACTTCTAGCACCATTGTACCCATACTACATCCACTCTGTTAGGTTCCACATCTTTGTATCTCTGGATGACACAAACGGATTGGAAATCCTCAATGGAGTAACGGTTGAAGCTGATATTTTACTTCTAAAGGATGCTCCCTTGGGAATCGTTGAAGAAATTTTACAGAATTTGTTTGTAATGTCATGGGCCTTCAAGTCCGCAGATGAAACGATTACCATACAATCAGCGTCTTATGCTTGTTCCAACAGCTCTGGTAAAATACTATTTGATCGAATTCAGGATGAAACTATAAAAGGGTCTCCAGAGTTGGTCGAAGGTGAATGTGATGAAAACTGCTTGGATCAGATTGAATTCAAGGACTTTAAATACAATAACCTTCCGTGCCCTTTCGTAGAACTCAGTCTCTTGGGTCCAGATCTAAAGTACGTGAAGAATACTAGTACTCTTGTTGCTCTAGATGGACTTCTTGTGATTAAAGCGTCTAGCTATCTGAAGTGTGGCGATACCATATGGGTGTGTATTGGCGTCTTGGAAGGAATTCAATTAACATCGACAACAACTACAACAATGTTGACCCCATTAGAAAACCACACTACGTATGTGGAATATAAGCCGAAAGAAGGAAAGTCTTTGGCTATTGTATCAACAGTGTGCATTACTTTGTCTATGGCCTTTCTCGTTCTGGTTTTCCTGATACACTGTATCTTACCAAAACTACGAACAACGACTGGAAAAAATACTATGTTCACAATTTCGAATCTTTTTGTGGCACAGTTATTCTTCTTATCTGGACAGGCCGTTACCGAAAATAGTTCAATGTGCCGAACTATTGGCATTATTGTTCATTACTTTTGGTTGTCCTCTTTCATTTGGCTTGCTGTTGATGCGCATTTTATTTATATTCAGTGTTCAAAATTAATTGGTGGATTAGAAAACCATTTAGATACGAAAAGTACTCTCATCCGAAATACTCTGATATCTAATGGGTTGCCAGTTGTGATTATTTTAGTATGCATCTCGTATCATCTCGCAAATTCCGGCGGGACAGAGGTGGGCTATGGGGATAACGTTTGTTTCCTAAGCAAGCCAGGAGATATTGGAATGTATTTTGTAGGACCGCTAGGTATCGCCCTGGGTTGTAACATATATTTCTTCATAGTCACTGTTGGAGTGTTACGAAGAATGCCTGATGCACTTGAGACCAATAATAGACCCAAGAAAGCGGTTGCTATGCTTTATTTAAAGTGGTCGATCTTTATTGGGGTTTCTTGGGCATTTGGAAGCTTCGCAGCTGCTCTAAATTCAGAAGTGCTCTGGTATATTTGTATAATCTTATGTGGATTTCAGGGAATATTTATATTTGTGACATTCTGTGCCAATAAATTAACCTGGAAAATGTTAAAGGAAAAATTCGAAAAGTTTGTACCAAAAAAGGTACCTGTGGCTGTGGAGACTTTGGATGCAACTCAAACAATATCATCTACAGTATAATGTATTTAATTAATTTAGCTAATTTAGTAACTGAATCCATATAATTCAGTGTTTTATATCCATACACAGAACAAAATGCCAAATGAAAACAGCTCCGCACTCAATAGTGACATGCGATGTAGATGGTACTTATATATGTATATATTCAGTTGTCAGTGTATTATATTAAACCACCGTGTAATAAAACGAGTATGCTTTATGGCTTGACTGTTAGCGTTAACAGGATATGTGTTTCTATAAAAGCAATGTCTACTAAATCTAACTACGAATTATATCTAATCATCCAGATGTGAAAATTCCAAGAAAGCTGGCTGGAGATTGACAATTCTACCACGACTTATCCTTTTTAGTACGATTTTCGATCTTTGCCAGCGTGTGAAAGTTGTGAAACACGTTCACGTGAAGATTTAAACAGAGGTTTGTCTGTCGTGGTGAACAACATATCACGATATTAACCGCTGGCGAAGGCAATGTCTGGAACAACTGTGTCATATCATAACCTTTTCCGGTACAGTATAGTGTGTTTCTTAAATGGAATTCAATAAACAAATTTATCGAGTCAAAAGGGCAGTATGTATGGCTCATAAAAAATGGACCATACAACAAACTATTTTTCAATAGTTAACAAAATATTATTCAATAGTTGAAAACTATTATTCAAAGTTTACAGCTTTTATTCAATGGTTTAAATCTTTTATTCAATAGTTCAAAACTATTATTCAATAATACAAAACTATTATTCAATAGTTCAGAACTATTTTTTAATTATTTAAAACTATTATTCAATAAATAATTTTTGTGTCTTTTAGAAAGTGAGTTTAACAGTATTTTCTGAACTAGAATCTGTTCAAACTAAGAAAGTGTTATTCCAAAATAACGAAAATACTGTATTATTCAATGGTTTAAAACCGATTGTTCGAAATGTGAAAATGTTAGCAAAACGCTGACAGAGGTTGAATCTTTTAAGAGAGAACCAAATCAATCTTCCTTTGGTCGATATTGTGACTGTAAACTGTAAATAAAAAACATTGTTGAGATATGTGAGCTATATTTAGGATAAATATAATTCTCAATATTAAATTAAGTTCCACTTTTGATTACTAAAACTTTATTATGATAATGCCTTTATACTTTGAAACGGTATAAATGTATGTTATAGCATGGCCTCATGCGCGTTTATTCTTTGTAAAAATCTGATTAAAAAATGAAACAAAATGACAAAGAATCCTGTCCCACTTTTATACAATAAAGACCCATCAATTTAGAATTCTTTACAAGTGAAGCGTCGGAAGATGATTTGGTTCCATTTTATCTGCCAAATTTCTGATTCAACGCATCCCAGCTGCCAATTTCACAGAATACTGTACAGTAAAAAAAATGAGTGTCGTACTTCAATTTGTAAATGTGCCCCAGGTCGTTTTCGAGATGCTGTTTAGTAATCTTCGACACTCTTCGACACAACTGAAAACTCTCTTTAGTTGTCCTTTTTCTCTCCCCTATCTGGAAACGAGAAGCACCCGTCCGAATCGAATATTTTCGACGGTGCTTTGAGGATCTTACAATATGATAACTCTGGGGTGAATGATTTGTTGTCAGTGCTTAAAATGTTTCAAGCCATCAATAAATATGCCATAGGTAAATGATGATATTTTATGAACTAATTTTAAAGCGGAAAACACAGCAAATGGCCGACGATTATGGCCAGCAGTTTGATCACTTCTACCTTTATTCTACATATGTCGAATAAGTTTTGCTTTTATTTTACTTATGTAGAATTCTTTTCCACATATTTGAAATTCTTTTTACTTATGTTGAAAAGAAGTACACATCAGTAAAATAAAAATGTATATTACATATCTAGAATATTCTTTTCAACATATGTAGAAATCTTTTCAACATATGTGAAATTCTTTTCCACATAATTAATATAAAACACCAAAAACCTAAATATTTCACATATGTGGAAAAGAATTTCACTTATGTAAAATAAACGTTGATTTTAGATATGTACAAAATAGTTCCACTTATCAAACAAACTGAGAAATAATTACTCCCCACGGCAAGGGACCGTATCCAATCTTCATTTATGCCCCTATATCGTCTTTTGTAGACTACAAAGACGATAGGAATATATTCCACATGCTGTACAAGTTTAGCCTGAGCAGGGCACACTCCCAAGTCAATTTAAAAGTAAATGGTCCAGTGTTACCAAGATTAAAACAACAACAAAACAAACAATGTCCTACATGCTGTATATAGGTCAATGAGCGCAGACTGCCACAAGTCGAAACCTCCCAACAATACAAAACCATGTATTTTGTTATGAAAAATGACAATTACGGTGACAAATAAAGAGTGAATATTATAAAACGTTGCTAGGATGTGTTTTACTCACTTGGAGTAGCGATTGAACACATACGGGTGTAAATTCTTTTTATCAACAAATATATTTTTTTAACACATTACTATAACATGCTTTTTGTGTAATCTTTGCAGAGAATGCATTGTCGTTTTGTGTTTTATACTTATAACTACACCTTTTGTCCAATTTTCAAAACCATACATTGGCGCAATATGGTGCCTCGCGTAAATTTCTAGATAAAACGTGAACGTTATACTCTTGTTCACGCACAGTTTCCAAAGAGCCGTTTGCCAGTATATGTTTCGCTCGCTAAAGACTGCTTTGCTGAGAGCATGCAACACAGGTCACTGTGTATTCTTCTATAAACGTTCAAGCAGTCATAACTTTTAAATGTTACAATGGATTGGCTCTTCCCTATCTGAACACCCTATTCCATAAAGTTTCCACAAACACAAGAGCTGAAGTACGAGGAGACCTACTGTTACCATGTTTTAAAACAGAGATGTTTAGAAGAAGTTTTAAATATTCGGGTGTCAAATTATGGAATTCAATCCCAAATATTATCAGAATGTCAAATACCGTTTTATCTTTTAACCGGCAACTCTAAAAGTCAGGCTGGTTAACCAACCAAGAATAATAGTGACACATATACAAATATTTTTATTCTAGCATTTACAAGTATCTTATTTTTACCAGTCATTTTACCAACCAAAACATTTTTATGTAAATTTCTTTATGCATATTTTCAATTTCTGATTTCCACGTTCCTAAATTTACAAAATCTGAGATAGGTTATTTTTTGTCTTTATACTACAAAAACATTTATTTATCAAAATGCAAATAAATTTTACTAATAATTTTACTAACCTATATCTAGGCCATATGGAAGACTAGCTTTATGCTAAATATTTATACCTAGTATAAAGAAATTAAAATTATTATTATTAATATTATTATTATTATAAAGGGAGGACAGGGTAAAGATCTACAAACCACCGTGGCGCGCATAGACCACCATAATATGGAGGCTGCATGCGCCCTCTAAATTAAACAACCACAAACCACTTCTCAGAATAGAACAAGTTTCCAATTAAGTCTCGAGGTGTAGCCGGGATAATATCAATGTCTTGGTCCACACACATATACTCTGATTGTTTGTGAGTGTGATGTCCTGACATCAGGCATCTCAGGTACTCAAGATTCCACCCAGACGAACATTCGAGACGAGCAAGTTTCATGAGCCGAGTCGGTCTACCTGGTGATTGATACACAACACACAAAGTAGCATAGTCATTCTCACTCTTACCACCCGCGTTGTTGCAATGAAATCCAGAATTGGTTTCCAATAGGGAAAATTCAGTGCCATAGATATATTTACCACTTGAAAACCGGCTGGGGGCTCATTGGTAAACACACGTGGTTAGCTCCTGAACCCGTCTGACGATAATGAGATCCAACCATGAACCCGGAGTAACATAAGTGGCCCCTTCAATGCTAGATTGTCCTGAAGGTCCAGGTGATTTCTTTCTAGGTGAGCCAGTTGTCTTAACTGATTCTGTTCTCTGTTCAATCTGATGTACGTTTGATGGAGACGCTAAACCAATTTCAACTGAATCTCTTAATCTATCGAAACCCGCGCCGTGACTTAGTGGATAGCGTCTGCGCTTACTAATCGTTCTTCGATGTACCGTTCACAGACGGGATCGAATCCATCTACCAGACATCAGAGTGAGTCACACGATGTGACTCCGGTAATAGTAGGGGTGGTTTCAACAAGGTTTCCATCCGGTTTTCCACCGTAATGTGACAAGAACAGTATAAAGTGGACAATCTGTCGTCATATAACTTAAATACCCTTGAGTACGACGTTAAAACCCAATCAAACTAACAAACAAACTTTATCTATCTGTGAAGAACTTCGTCATCTTTCCTTTCGAATTCTGCTGTTTGTTTGTTTGATTGGTGTTTAACGTCGTACTCAAGAGTATTTCACTTATATGAAGACGGACACAAATACCGAACATCACAAACAAATCTGCTTCCCGTTACCCTTTAGCTCTGCGAACACCAGGGCAACAGAAAGCAACCTCTTTTCTCGCCTTTTACCATCGACCGAGGAAGCCGAGGGAGTATTCTGCAGGGCCATGGCCCACCCACTCCCTCATGGGGCTCGAATTCTGCCGACACACAATTATTTCCTAGTGTTCATCCATAAGGCCCGTTAATACCGTCTCTGCCATCTCGACCTGCTGTTCCTTGGCACGCATATTCAATTTTTTTCTCGTCAGCTTGTGTAAGCTTACGCCAGGGTCAGTTTTGACAGTCAAACTGGTGAAAGTGAATATGAGGTTCCCAATCAGAGATATTTTATGTAGCTGAAAACCCTAATTTACAGTATAATCGAATTGTATATTTGGCACAATTAGGTATAGGCAGATGACAGATGCAAATGGTTCCTTTTGGTAAATCACAGTACTTCTTTGTGCATCTCTTTGGTGTTACAACATTTGCGGAAGCAGAGTTCTTCAACATATGGTAAAATAGACTACAACTGGAAATCTAAATGAAGTGCTGGCGCTCCTCGGATGACAGGCTGGATGAGCGCATTCTGCAACCATCAAATACTATCTATATTTTTTGGCCAAAGCGGCAGCTTTGGGACAGTCCTGTGTCATCGCGTTCTTCACAGGAAGTCACGTTAGAGTGAGATCTATATTCTTCGCCACAGTAATGTTAAAATGCATCTGCTGAAAACTGTATAAATGTGTATTATTGTAGGTCAATCTAAAATGGAACAAATCGTTGATTTAACGATAATTACGTTTGTTAGCAAATAGTAGCATCGATCTGCAGCTGTTCGATATCATTATGGTCTCGGTGTATTTATACTGCCGTAATTTGTCGAACGATGACTGCACAATTTACTGAGGTCAGGCGGCGCCGGTTTGAAGTAAACGGGATAGGGGTTAGAACATAATTGTGGGTCTGCTCATCAACAGGTTAAATTCTAATTGCAAATCGACGCCCCGTGAGGGAGCGGGTGGGCCATGGCCCTGTAGAATACTCCCTCGGCTTCCTCGGTCGATCGTAAGAGGCAAGA
>JAVFBW010143297.1:0-12771 GCA_034783835.1 Mopalia ciliata | reverse complement strand
GCAACCTCTTTTCTCGCCTCTTACGATCGACTGAGGAAGCCGAGGGAGTATTCTGCAGGGCCATGGCCCACCTGCTCCCTCACGGGGCAATGCCAAATGTAATTCAAAATGGTGGGAAAATCAGGTCAAACAAAATGGTTGCTCTTTGTGATACAGAAAACAAACAAAAATCGGGAACTGTTCCCATAAACAATTTCAACTGTACAGCTGTTTGCTTTTAAAAATGTATACACTAAATATGTTCGAAGACGTATATAATTAATTGTGTACTATTCAAGAGTGGAAGGGAATAGAATTGCTTTATAGATAGGTGAGAATACACTTAATGGCAACTAGAATTGTTTCAGGCAAGTACAAACAAACCAAGCACTTGTCATAATCATTAACCCCATTACCTTTATAGATACAGATGTAATGAATCAATGAGATATCAATGTGTCTGTACTCAGGTGTGAATAGGGCATCCAGTACAAAAAACCCACTAGTCATGTAATTATTCCACGTTAATGACCCTCAAACATGAACGAAGAATGACAGGATAAACCTACTACATATATAGATAATACAAATTCTAGGCAAAACAAGAGAAAATCAATCATAGATGTCATATACTGGTATATAGTCTAGATAGCCTAAATAAATACGCTCCTAACCATTTTTCGATAAAAAGTGTGTGTGGTTTAATTAAAGAGTGATGTGTCTGTTATCACAACACACTTGTAAGGTTTGTTGGTTCACTTGGTACATATGCTGTATGCTGCTAATTAAATGATCTGACACTTATCTGATTTACTTGGTTGTTTGTTTGATTGGGGTTTAATGTTGTAGTGGTACTTTAGGGTATTTCACTTTTATAATGGTTCCTTACTTTAAATACTGCATACGTACAAACCACTAGTGTGATCACCGGAGCCACATCATAGGACTTCTTATTTGTTTGATTTGGGGTTTAATGTTGTAGTGGTACTCTCGGGTATTTCTGACTATTTCACTTTTATGATGATCTATTGTCCATTTCATACTGTTCCTTGATTAAAAACTGCAAATGTACAAACCACCGCTGCAATTGCCAGAGCCACATCATAGAGTATTTCTGACTATTTCACTTTTATGGCGATTTATTGTCTATTTCATACTGTTCCTTGATTAAAAACTGCAAATGTACTAATTGCCTGAGAAAAATCATATGACTCACTTATATATCTACACTCTCACACCCATAAGTGGTTAACTGAGGTCAGCCCCAAATCAACTCAAATTCATCCATTAAACTTCTATTTTTGAAGCGAATTGAAATACTCTTTTAAAATAATTTTTCCGTTAGAAAGCATCAGCAGATTTTGTTTGATGACATGCTGTAATATTGCCACAAGAAGCAAAGTAGTAAGGATTGATCATAAATAAAATTTGAGGTGATTAAGGGTAGGCTGTCTTGCTAACTACTCAAAAGCACAGCCGTCACTTATAATGTGACAGCCCTGTGAGGGAGCGGGTGGGCCGTGGCCCTGCAGAATACTCCCTCGGCTTCCTCGGTCAATGGTAAGAGGTGAGAAAAGAGGTTGCTTTCTGTTGCCCTTGTGTTCGCAGAGCTTAAGGATAACGGGAAGAAGATTTGTTTGTGATGTTCTGTATTTGTGCCGTCGTCATATAAGTGAAAAATACCCTTGAGAACGACGTTAAACACCAATCAAACAAACAAACAAATATAATGTGACAAGAGAAGCTTATTTTATAGTCAACCGACAGAACTATGTATGCCGTAAAATTAATTTGCTAGAGACCACTGATTAGAGTAATGGAGAAAGTGAGATTCAAGCAACTTTAACATGTACATTGCCAGAGTTAGGACTGAAGACAGTAAATCTTTCAAGATATTTAAAAATAAAAATAAATTTCCTGGGTAATCTTTCTACAATGGAAAAAGAAAGATGGCGTCTTTCTTGTTTTAAAGACGTTATAACAGAAGATGTCTACCAGACACAAAATCTAATTTTTAAATGGTTCTTTGACAGCTCGCTCCAATGTTCGCTAAAGGAATCAATCCACAGACGAGATTCAGATGGAATTTTTTTTTATTTCTATTCTTTTTCTATTTTTTTCTGTCAGTGCTCCAGTCCTTAATAGTAATTACTGGTTCTACATCCAGACATAAATAATCAATAAAAGAAGATTCAAGGATAACTTAAGCTTGAGAATCTTGCACGTAAAAGAAAAAGCTGAAGATTTAATAAAATAATAGAAGAGAAAATCGATGCATTATTTCTTAATTGCAAAAAATAAAAATCTAGGCCTTATTATGCTCATAATTCAAGACAATGATGCACTTACTCAACATTTGTTTCAAGTCAAATTTTAAAATAAAACAAAATTCAGTTGGATCAAATGAAAGAAATTTAAACAATGGATAGGATAAGAGCCAGCTCACTGAACTTCAAAATTCTCCATTTTGCAGACTACTTGAGGCTATTGATGGCATGCTCTCGTGAGACATGATAAATTCTGTCGGTGGTGTATTTTGGGTAATTCAGCCAGTGTTTCTTGCCGACTGCATTTGTGGAAAAAATTTAAGCAAGTCCATTTTTTTCATACAACCAGACGAAATAATCAATACTCTTGCTGGGAACTAGAAATAGCTTAAGGTTCATGACCTTATACCAAAGCTACAAAAAAACAGACAAAATAATGAACAAAATTCAGTCACTTTGCTTGTTTGTTTGGTGAATGTTTTAAACTGTACTTAAGGTTTCTTCACTTGTCTCATCACTAGCAATAATGCTGGGATATAAGGAGCACACATGTGAAATAAAACATCTCTGAGAGCTCAAGGAAAACAAGAATTAACATTAACTGCCCAAGACCCAATGTGAAAATATTTGATTGATTGATTGATTGGTGTTTTATACCATGCTTTAAGGGAATTTATTTACATAATAGCAGTGTATTCCAATGATACATGTGAATAATGTTAATCCCAGCATGAAGTGTTTTGATAATGTTGGAAAGTAATCTTCCTCCAGTGCTTAGTGAGTACGAGATTGCTCCACTCCAATAATGCTCCCCTTAGACAGAGGGCCGGTGAGACTGATATGTTACCACTGTTATGGTCCAGAAGAGATACACTATTACAAGGCTGTCACAGCTGATGATAGCGGTGATGCATTGTGGATATTATATCTCCTGTGAGTGTTCCAATTAAGTCACTGGATGCTTTAAAGTCCTGCTGCCTAGTCAAATGCAAGTTACACAGGAAAATTGATATTTTTTTTTGGCTGATCCATAAAAAAAAAGTCCATGTAGCTAACATTATGGACAGAATCACAGTGTATAATTCAGTTTCAATGGATGCTATGAGGGAAGTGCCCCTTAGACACTTAAATGGCTGCATTACACAGCAAAACCTTCTGATAAAAAAAAGAAGATATTTCCTGAATTTAACCAGTATGATATGGATTTTATGACCTACTTAAGGTTATTTCACTAGGTACACTGGACCAGTCCATTATGTCAAGAAAAATGCCATGACCAAGAGTATTTGATTTGCACAACCGCATTATATTTCATCAGTAATTGACATAAGTACAAGGATAAACCATGAAGTGTTTTGGTACGTTACAAAATTTATCATCCTCCAGTACTAAGTAAAGATGGTAATGAGTACTGCTACACTCCAATTAATCTACTGAAAATGTATGCCCTGATCTGGTACCAGAAATAGCTTAGAGTTCCTGGCCTTGTCTCAGACAGAGAGTGAAAAAAAAAAGAAAGAAAATACAATCAGCTGAAGGAAATATTAGACAAAAATGACCCGCCATGAAATTAACATCACAAATATTCCCCATGGCTCAGACTAAGGAGGTGGCAAGTCTCTATTACCAGACATGATTGATAACATCAATAATGCATTCTGGGTAATTTGGCTTAGACTTCCTTGGATACTTGATGGTAACTGCAAAATCCTAGGCGACTAAAATTCAAATGAGAATATTGGAGTTCTTTTTTTGACATTGGATCCCAGTTTTTTCTTTCTGATACACAATTTCCGTTGCTAAAAAGCAAACTCTTATAAATTGGCACTGAAGAGTACTGCAGTTGAGAAAGGAGATTGTTTTCTCTCATTTTGTTTCTCTCTATATGATCCTTTGTCTCACTTGGAGTATGCTGTTGTCCATAAATATCTTCAACATATCTAGATTTTTTCTTGGAAGGAAAATGAAAATTTACCACGTAACTATGGCCATATTTCCGAGGGAGTATTCTGCAGGGCCATGGCTCACCCGCCCCCTCACGGGGCAGTAGGTGTATGAAGAGAAGAATACCTGTGGTAGTATAATCAAAACACAGAAGGCGGATTTGCTGTGCTGACAAGGTCATTCCTCTCAAGTATTTGATCATTTGTCATAATATTTTCATTGTGAGTGGTTAATGAATACTCCACGGGCCCCCCCCCCCCCCCCCCCCCCCACACACACACACACCTTTTTTTTGTTTAGTTTAAAGAAAAAAAAAATGACAGAAGTGTTGTTCACAATCCCAATGTAAATCTTTATTAAGGGTTTTCAATAATTCACAAGGAAAATAGTTTCTATGTTTGATTGGTGATGTATGCTCACCATGTACATGTGTATGTCACTTTTATCATAACCGATCGTCCACTTATTCCTTACTTAATAAAATGAAAAACGTGAACAAAACCAGCGAACAATAGCTGCAATCACTTTATGTGACTCAGTAACATAGTGGACGGGAGAACCGTAACTGTGTGGTACAATGTAGATCAAAGGAGAATCAGCAGTCCAGCACAGTGACCACTAAGCCAGGGCCCCTTGTGACATTGAAAAACAGGCCTGTGCTGCTGGGGAGAACGGTCAGAATGGGGTTTCCCAATGGTTATGCAAACCTTATTTAGGAGGGATTATTTATAGGTTTTCAAAATTGTTTGCAGTCTTTATGTATTTAAAAAAAGCAGCCAACCAGGGGAAAATGCAAATGTTAGGTTATCTCACAAAATTTTACAGAACTGATTTTAAGGTTATACAAGAAAAGAAAACAGTACAGGCCTGGAAAAATAATTCACCTCTTTCACTGACAGGATAACAACAAAAACAACTCACCACAGCCAAAGGGCAAAGCTGACGAGTATTAAGCTACAAGATTCAGGACTAGTCAAACAGGATGAAGACAAAGCAAAATTTGTATAGTACACAATACATGAGTGTTTTATGCCAAAATAATCAAAATTGATTATCAAATCTTCATGTAATTTGTTCTAAAGTAACAAATGGAGGGCTACATGTATACTGGAAATTGAAGCGTTAGAAATGTGCTGTTAGTTTTTGAGTGTCGCCATTAGGAAACAGCTGTAATGGCATCTTGTCTCTGCTCCTCATTGATGGGGTGTCTTAAGATGAGGAGGTACATGTCAATACTCCCCCATGTCTGTGGCCCAGACACAGCTCTCTTTGTCTCTGTCCACTGCTGCTCAACGATTTCTAGTCAGCTCCAGCAGATTGATTCAGTGCTGAGTTACAAGCCACAGCAGACAAACCAAGGACAATCCATCTTTTCTACAGTATTGAACAGACATTGATCTCTGTGCATACTGTCGAGCCACAAGCACATTCTGCTGTTCCATGGTTGACAAGTGTCATTATGCCAGGTATGAAGGCAGAAGCTGAACACTACTAGAACAGAAATGACAGTAACTCTGGTCATCTGATAACACAATGCCTCTGACCCAGTGCCTGGTCAGATAACAAAGCAGGCAGTTTTGTTTGTTTGTTTGTTTGGAAGTTTGCCATACTCAAGGTAATTTTACTCACATGATAACTTGCCAGAACAGTGGGAGAGGGAAAGCACCTCAACAACGCTGGCAAAAAAGAAAAAACAGGACAAAACCAGGATGTAATACAACCAAATCACAAACAGCCTGGCTTCATGTTGCCATTTTGCTTTGAGAACCCCAGAGCAACAGGTATATGTAACTCCTTCCCAACCCTCTGCCTACTGTAGAAACAGACAGACTGACTGATACTGATGTCAACAAAAATAGTCAACAATGGTTTTATTCATGTTTTCCTTATACATTCTTAAGAACGTTGTTAACCGCTGTTATTGAAGATATAACCGTAGTAACTGACAGTCTGTCTTGTAGGATGCAAAAGACTAATTACTATGTACATGTAGTTGAAAATTAGATGTAGTTCTGTCACTGCCAACCATTAAAGACAAGACTGGACAACCATTAATTTGTTTGTTTGTTTGATTGGTGTTTAACCTCGTACTTAAGGGTATTTCACTTATATGACGATGGATTGTCCACTTCCCACTGTACAGCCATATTACAGTGGAAAACCAAGAGGACAACCTCATAAAAACCACGCCCACAATTGCCAGAGCTACAACATAACATTGTCAGAGACTGTAGAAAAAAAAACCCAAAATGTAATGTAGATCAGTTTTGAGTCGAATGTTTGAAGAAAACAGCTGGGCCATAGAAGGAAGCTCTCTGTTCCTGGGTACATCAAACAGCTAGCTCTTACATGTGTGGAGGTTTCATCAGGTCAATATCAGGTCATGGGATACAGTCTAGATTAATACAGACTCTTATTGACCTGGACAATATCCAGGGTCATCATTGATTGGTTGGCAAGCCTATATCAGTCCAGCATTGCTCAATACTGTTTACTTCTATGCCCTGGTTCCATTTGAGCTAGTGAGTGAGGATTTCCAAAACTGAACGTAGGTATCCCTTTAGCCTGTCGATGTTGTTGAATTAGCTATACATTTATCAACTAACCATCAATTTTGCCTACCCATATTAAGTGTAACTGTAACGTTAAACAGACAAATAAAATCCTGCCATCACAACAGTCTCAGCATTTAAGTATCCAGGATTTAATTTACCCCCTTTTCTCGGCATTTCTTACTCAATAAACTCTTAATAAGTCATTCTACATTTATTGTTCTAATCCCATTTCCCCAACTGTTGTACAGTGGACCTTTTGACTACCCTAAAAGTCTAGAGAGGGTACATCCATCATGTCCAACAGTAACAAATGACACCAATTTATGTTTAGGGTCATTGATAGGGTAAAGTTTAGGGTAAGGTTAATAGTTTAATGTTAGCTTTGGTATCGACCCTAACCCAGAATTCACGTCTTGGCTAACATGTCAGACATCCTTTAAAGAAGCTTCCCTAATGTTAGTATCAGTGACTAAATATTGACTTCAGTCTGGTACCTGGCTATATATATCCTGACTGACTTCCTGAACTTTATTATGCTCTAATTGCTACAGGTATTCACAGGTGGGACTGATTCACCTACTCAACAAAAATAAATGTAACTAAGCTCATTTCAGGTACAAGCAGCCTTACGGGTCAGACAGAGCTCTAGTTTATTTGAATCTAGGTCAAATTTCTTTGTATTTCAAATATTTTTTTAAGGGATTAGTATTTAATATCGCACTCAAGGGTATTTCACTTATAATACAAGGGATTGTCCACTTCGCACTGTTCCTTGCCTAATTACGATAGAAATTGGTTGCTCCTGTAAATGTGAACAGTGCATCGAAGTAGGATTAGTAAGTGTACTCGCTAACCACTAAGCCACAGCCTAGAGTCATTTAGAATGTTACGTGTGGACCAGTTTTATAGCCCTGCATTTCTGGGGTTATTTGATTCAACCAAAAAACACCTAAACAGAGAACCATTTATTGGCCCTGAAAGTGAGAGGAGAATGGGCAGCAAATCCACAGTAAGGCATAGATACAAAAACCTGAACAGAGAACATTTTTGATTGTCAGAGTGAGAGGAGAATGGGAAGCAAATCCACAGTGTGGCACACCACAACATACTAGCATGCCAGTCCAATGGGTGAAGAGAAACATGCCTTGATATCACCAGTAACAAACAACAATAAGACAGGACAACCACAAGACGGAAAATAGAAGTCATACAACAGATAGATAAGCTTTATGTTGACATGAACATGTAGCTCCCTCAAACTACCTGTGTACAAAAATTAGAGTTAGATGCACAATTGGCTTTTCTCATACTTTCTCATGTTATTTGTCATATACAGACAGTCAGTCAACATGTTATCTTTAATGTCACGTAATGTCTTGCCTAGAATAAATTATAATAAAGCCAGTAGTGCACCTTAATGACAAATTTAAAAGCTCCAGAGTGCTAAACAAGAGTAAATAAACTAAAGCTGTACAGTTACTAGGTCAATTACTTCTCACCACCAGGTCAATAACTAATAGCCATCAGCAACTCATCAATAACTAATAGCCATCAGCAATCAGGTCAATAACTAATAGCCATCAGCAACTCGTTAATAGCTAATAGCCATCAGCAATCCGGTCAATAACTAATAGCCATCAGCAATCAGGTCAATAACTAATAGCCATCAGCAATCAGGTCAATAACTAATAGCCATCAGCAATCAGGTCAATAACTAATCGCCATCAGCAACCAGGTCAATAACTAAAAGCCATCAGCAATCAGGTCAATAACTAATAGCCATCAGCAATCAGGTCAATAACTAATAGCCATCAACAATCAGGTCAATAACTAATAGTCATCAGCAACCAGGTCAATAACTAATAACCATCAGCAATCAGGTCAATAACTAATAGCCATCAACAATCAGGTCAATAACTAATAGCCATCAGCAACCAGGTCAATAACTAATAGCCATCAGCAACCAGGTCAATAACTAATAGCCATCAACAATCAGGTCAATAACTAATAGCCATTAGCAATCAGATCAATAACTAATGGTCATGGTCAGTAAAGTATGAACAAAAAGTAGATGCCTTTGATAAATGAATCCCTGATTTTGAAACCAGAAAACTATGAAGCAGTATAAATTAATCTCTGATATCGATTATATTTAGGTAAACAAATTTAATCTCCTTAAATTCTAATGTTATCTATGATATAGCAGCCATATCTATAATCAGTAAAGATAACAGCTCTGTCACTTTATTGTATCAAACATTTATAGGCAAAAATAGATAAAGATTCATGAAAAATTATATATTGATACAGGAAGCATTATTTAAATATTTATGCCTGGTCTAAATATAACTTCTCAATTTATTCATACCTGGATCCAATTATACATGTAACATAACATAGTATACTATAGCATGTATCAATCCTGTTAAGGTCAGTTCAGTCATGTGACAGCGGAGCAGTCACATGACCATTCAATGTGTGATGGAAACCACCCTTTTGTGGGGATGTCCCTCTTCTAAGACAAAACATAACCTTTTTTTGTTCTGGGCTAGGTCGGGAGTTTACATGTGACTTACAACAGCAAAACAAAAGAAAATTGGGCAACTTCTGCTTGTTTTGGCTGAATTTGGTGTTAGTTGAACAGTATAAGTAGAGTGATTGTGTTAGATCTAAATATAGCAAAAAAAAAAAATACAGGGAGCATTTTTTACGTCTGATTTTAATTAGATTGAAACCAAAACATACAATAATCATGTTGCCCTGCATTGCCCCAGTGTGGACTGGAGCATGAGGGCACAGGCAACAGTAAAACTAAAATGGGCAACCACAATGTACACAGAGTAAGAAATATGGATTACAACATTTTCATGCAATGTATATATTGTTGAGGCCCTA
The DNA here is from genome assembly GCA_034783835.1 of Mopalia ciliata. Taxonomy (NCBI): domain Eukaryota; kingdom Metazoa; phylum Mollusca; class Polyplacophora; order Chitonida; family Mopaliidae; genus Mopalia; species Mopalia ciliata. Next base: position 3,131 of record JAVFBW010143297.1, on the reverse strand, counting down.
GCCCAGTAGCTTTTTTACTTCAGTAAAGAACACCTGCTTGCATACAAGTGCACCTGCTTCATTACATAAAAAATATCTATTTGAATACATCAAATAGAAAGGCTTTCTTCAGATCCCCACTGTAATACCTGAATTGCTCCCTGCCAAAACAGGGGTGATATATAGACTTTGTTTAATTCCATTATCTGTTTAAACTTTTATCTCACACATTGTAAGCTTGGGGTAAGTTAGCCATAAAAAAGTCTTGTTTGAAACAAGCAAAAATCAGTACAAAAAAGCATGTTATTTATTTTTTTGTTTTTACAGTTTCTCCATCTGCTTAGACGCAGGAACGATTTTTGTGTCCCAAAATAAGGGAAATTTTACTAAAATGCATGCAAATATTCATTACAAATTACCTGATAAGTTTAATATGTACACCTGATTTGATTGGTTTATTACATTATTATACATCAAGCAGGGTCTGCTGACATTTCAGCTGCATATTTTCACAAGAAGACAAGAGACCAGAGAGATAATTAGTGTGATATCCATCTGAAGGTTGTCTAACGTGATAAAAGTCACATCCCCTAATTTACTAAAAATAACTGACCCCTGTTTGCAGCTTCCTGGCCTTGTGGACACAAGAAGCCATCTGAGGTTCCTGTGGGGGGTTCACGGTGCTCTGGTCTGGTGAAGGTATACTGATTGACATAAAAATTCTTTTCAGTGACCTGAATCATTGATCAGGTGTTACAGAGTACTTATCAACTGGAACATTAGAGTCTGGTAAAAATACCGCAATACTTATAAACATCTAACTAAACCTGGCTCTCAGTGAACTTCAGTTTATTTGATTGTTGGGGAATAATGTTGTACTCAAGGGTGTTTCGCTTATATTACAAATGGAGTGTCCATTTCTCACTCTGCCTAACTAAAATACGGTGTAAACAATAGAGGGCACCTTGTCCTAACCAGTCCCAAGCAGGGGCTTAGGTACAAATCAAAAGTATGGTGTCCAACAAAGTCATTTTGCTTTACTTTTTCAGTAATTGGGTGTCCAATTTTAACAAATTCCCTTTCTCCTGCATTTTCTTAAATGATGTCCAAATCCATCAATTGTTCAATTCATGGTGTCCCACAGACGAATGGTCACCCCTTTGCCGAAGCCCTTAGTTCCAGGATTGTGTGTCTCCCTCATATACTAGTGCTGGAGGTGTACAAATGGGCGACCCTAATAGCAGTACATGAAAGGATTTGTTTGTTTGATTGGTGTTTAACGTCATACTCAAGAGTATTTCACTTATATGATGAGGGATTGTCCACTTCACAATGTACACAGCCTCATTACGGTGGAAAACCAGGAGGAAACCTCGTAAAAACCACCCCCGTGATTGCCGGAGCCACAACTCGAACCCGCAAACGGTAAATCCAAGCATGTTCAGTTCAGGAAGGGCACTGGCTACCATTGAGCCATGGCCGCAGGCCAGTACATGGAAGGAGGATTAGTAGCTTAACTTGCTAACCACTGAACCTTGGCTATGCTCTCCCATGTACATTGGAAATAAAGAAAACATCAAATTTCATAAACCAGAGAATCACTGTCCAGCAAGACTGTTGTTTGCTTGATTTCCTTATCATTATACTAAAGAGTATTTCACTAGCATGACAATGGATTGCCTTTTTTGACTCTGTGGTACTATGTGAGAAGTGACCAGGAAAACTCGTGAAAAAAAAAACTCAGCTAGAGCTTTAGTGATAAAGCTCACGTTCACTCAGAGAAGTGAACATATTGCTTTGTTTTGTTTCATTGGGCTTTAACAACATTCTCAATGATATTTCACTTACATGACAATTAATTGTACAAGTTTACACTCTGCCTTGCTTTAATGCGGTGGAAAACCTTGAGGAAACCTCATAAAATACCACCCCAACTGCAGAGCTGCAGCCATAAGGCTCATGTTCACAGGCATTCACATATTTCAGTTTACGGCAAACTTCTACCTAACGGAGGAATCTGGAGTCCAGCATATAGGCCACAGAGCAATGCCCAGTAGTAAGTTAAATTCGAATTAAAATACGACTAATAGAGTTCTATTTTATAATTCTGTTTTTCCTCTATCTTAAATAACTGATTCGCAATATTAACCATCTGCTAATATAATCAGAAGGCAGGTAACATAATTGTTTGTTATATATACAATGATATGGTACCATTTAGCCTGCATTTAGCCTGTCAACCACAAAGTATAACTACCAGCAGGAGTGAACTCTCTTCCTTGTTGACTTTCATCAGCAAGTGTGATGATGCAACAAACTTTCACTATACTCTTCTATCTAATAATTGAAATTGTGTAAGCACTGCAAGGCCAAGGAATAAACTTCGTGGTGACTTCAAAATTGCTTTCTTTGTTTGATTGGGGTTTAATGCTACACTGAAAGGTATTTCACTTATATATATGAGAACAGATTGTCCAGATCACACAGTTCACACTGTTCCTTGCTTTATTACCTGAAATAAAAAAATACAGGGCAGCCCATCGACTTTTCTTACTGTATGTTGTTTTGCTTATTTCTTACAAAACAAAATATATTGAAGACTTGTCTGCCCATGTCCACCCTATGGAGCCCCATTTTGGCTACTTCCAGAGGTCAGACAGAGGCCTACAAGTCACTGGTAGTGCGAGGCATACTGAGGGTCAAGAGTGTGACCCACATAAAGCCAAGTGTTTGTAAAGATGTCAGTGACAGCTGGGGTTAATTGCCACCATGTCTAAGCTCAGGGCATGTGCATGTAACTGGGTTGAATATCTCAGGAGTTTAGCAGAAGGGAAAAGGTCCTTTGTAAAGAAGACATGTCATAGATAGTGTGTGAACTGCACCTCGTCTTTTTACATGTTACATATCTCAGTTCAGCAATGTTAAATGACGAGCATAACTACACAATTAAACCAGCTTTTTTTAGAATAGTAGTATATAAACATTGGTTTTAGAGTTAAATAAACAGCAATAAACTCATTTTATGCAGTTTGCTTAATACGTATAATACGTAAACTTAATACCTCAACAATATTTAATATAAACAAGCTGTGGATTAAGCCATCCAGAATAGAGATTTGAGGGGGAGGGGGGATTTTTTTTTTTCCGTAATG
>JAVFBW010143286.1:0-12771 GCA_034783835.1 Mopalia ciliata | reverse complement strand
ATCATGGAGTGGTAGCCATCTTTTTACAGAATTTGGTGAAATGCAATCCCATCCCTTGTCTCAAACGGAGGAAGCTAAATACCAAGTTTGAAGTTTATCTGTGAATTTGTTTTCAAGTTCTGTTCACAACATTTTGTGAAAAGCAGAAGTTGGATGGACAGCAGCATTAAAAGAGAGGAGAATTATCTTAGGGATGAAAATGAAAAGATCACACACTGATGTTATTAATACAAAGTATCAGAGTTTTGAAACAATCCCCTCCAAACTTCATGTGGCGGTGGCTCAGTGGTAGCATGTGCGCGCTTACTAAACTGAACTAGTATCATTCACGGGATCGAAACCGCCTGTCAACCATCCAGTATATGAGCAAATCACATGTTGTGGCTCCAGCAATCGCGGGGTTGGTTTTTACGAGGTTTTCCACTGTAATAAGGCTAGGTGCAGTGGACAATCCGTCATCATATAAGTGAAATAACCATGAGTATGATGTTAAACTCCAATCAAACAAACCAAACTTCATGCAGTTATTTACATCGTCAACTGTAATTTGAGACAGTGGCTCTCCTACAATACTACAGAATTGTTGGTAGAAGAGGGACCGTCTCAAAATAATCTTAATCCACTGTTATTTCCGATGAAGTTAAAAGACAATGGAAATCAGAAAACATGGAATTTGATTTTTATCTGAAGAGTTGAGTTACCCGAACTCAACTCTCCATATGGGCTCAAATCGGAGTGAATATTCATTTTGACTGTCTTTGTTAATTTTCCAATTCAAGTGTTTATTTCAAGCCGTTAAACCGCGAACAAAATAATAAAATGTTTTTTACAGTGTCACACTCTTACCAAAAAATGTCAACAATTATTAAATATTGTAGAAGAGTAACTTTCTGTCATTTAGATATTGTATAGTTTTGAACGTATGCCAGACTAACAAGACTTAATTATCTCCCCTGAAATGAACCGGATTTGTTACCATTCTATACGGCTCTCCATTTAAATCTGGGTTAAATTTATCAGTTATGAAGATTTTTTTTATGAAATAGGCATCCACATAAAGAGAAGCCTTTTTTTCGTGAATTTCTGGTTTTATGTTTAAAAGCATATTGTCTAATTACCTTTATAGTAGCTGCTTCAGAGGGGTAAAGTTTGGTCAAACTTAATGGTGTCCATCGATCCAATGAAACCAAGTACTCAAATCCGGTTTACTTCCCTTTACATTTCAGTTCAACGAATAAAGGACATTCTTAGGTCTGGTTGGCAAACTTTAACACATACAATTAATACAGTGAGATTTGTTTTCCCTTCTGAATAAGATAAAGTAGAGCTGGTGAGCTTGTGTTACAGTGAACCTGCACAAGGAGAGTAATTGGTGGTGAGCAACATGTAAGTCTACTCACATCTCTTAATTCACTCTCCTATGTACACATTCTCCACAGAGTACAACTCTTTGAAATTCTTGGATGGTAACTGGTTACACATTCTCCTCCTCTCTGATTTGTTTGTTTGAATGATTGTGGTTTAACACGTTCTAAGGTTATTTCTTAAATATGCCAGTCCATGGGGCGAAGGAAACCAACATTGATGCCACTGGCAATTAACAAAGACAAGACAGTACAAACAGATTGGCTGCATGTTGTCCCATAGCTCTGAAAGCACCAGGGCAACAGGAAGCTTCTTTCCATGGGACATGATGTAAAGAGCTGGTTACGACTCAACATGCCTGATGACCTCCAAGTGGGAGTTTAAAATGATGAAATTCTGGCCAAAACATTTGTGGCAAAATAATACAGACATATTTTACAAATTTTCATTGTGGAAAATGTCTCCATAGCGTTTTAACAATTAATTGACTTCCTGGTTGACATTTATACCCAGGACTCAAGAAAAGAAAACAACAAGATTAGTAAACATGAAAAAAACAACAAATGTATATCAATGTGTTTTATTGACAAAGCATTCAACTGGTTTCATGTCAATACGCCTCTACATGTATATTTGCACCAGAATGAACTGGATGTACATAAGACAGTGAAAATTGATAAATAAGTAAACCAGAACAAGTCCGCTCTATGAACAAAGCCCCAGGTAATGTACTCTAACTGTATGCTCCCTACATCTGTCTGATCAGACACTCCATCAAGGCTATGCAATGTATCATCCAAAATATAATAATAAAGAGAAATGTTTGAAGATAATATAAATCAATAGAAAGAAAAGCACTATAGTATTGATCATAAAAGGTGTGGCACCAACACACACCAAACATTGATAAACGTTGATAATTAAGTTCATTAAAAAATAGGTTTGACTCTAAATGTTTTGTAGATAAGCACAATTCATTCACGAATACAACTGAAATTTATCTTAGGACTAAGAGACTTCTGTACAATAATTCACAAGCAAAATTCATTCACATCAATTCTTTCTGAAAGGTATATTCCTTCAATTTCATAACTGCTAAAATCAAACTGTTACTGTTTGAAGATTTCTTAATTATTCCTAATTGTTACATACAATCAGGTCAACTATAAATGCATTCCTTTTAAAATGAAAACAATTTTCTACATATTGGGAATGTACCATCTACCAAACATAACAACAAATTCATTTCAATCAATCTACAAAAAAACAGCAGCAAGAACATAGCCTGATACATTGATTGATTTATTTTAAATTATTTTCTTTGTGATTTTTTAGTGTTTTTTGACATTGCCTTGAATGTGCTTTGTGGATCCTACTAAAATCTACCTGCAACCATTTAGTTTATGTGTGGGCTTCTCCTAACACACTTTCCTACCTGTAATCTGTGCATTTCTAAAATTGATCAATAAATTATTATAAACACAATCAAATCCAAGATATAACCAAGACTAACAAAAACAAAACTTGTAAACCAGAAATGTATAACTAACAATATTGTTCCTACAATAAGCGACAAGCAGAAAAAAATTTCATGAGATGTTGTAAATACACAATTTTTATTAACAAAGAGAATATATGCGTAGATTAACAAATCTGTACAAGTATAGAAAATTCATTGATATTTGGAGTTGTCCTTTAAAAACACACAGTGTATATTAACCGAAAACAAATATATATTTTATCTTTATTTAAGATCATAGAGGAGTGTGCCAGCCCATGGATGAAAGAAACCACCCTCAACATCACTGGCAACAAACAAAGACAGGACGCAGTACAGACACCACAAATAGATCGGCTTCCTTTAGCTCTGAGAGCACCAGGGCAACATAAAGCTTCCTCCAACCGCCTGCTCGGCTTAACAAGCAAAACAAAAAATAAATTATTTTCCTGTCACATAGTATTGGCGTCAATGTCAGCACTAAACGGTATTTTACTCTGAATTGTTTAATTGATTTTTATCGCCCACCCCAAAAATTATTTTACTCTGCAGTTAAATTGCTCATTATTTTACTCTGCATTGTCTAGTGGTAATGCTAGCACTTAACATTTTTTTACTCTGAATCGTTTGATTGTAAAGTGTTATTGTCAACACTTAACATTATTTTACTCTGTATTGTTTATTAGCAGGATGTTAAAACCCACACTTAACATTGTTTTACTCTGTATTGTTTATTAGCAGGATGTTAAAACCCACACTTAACATTGTTTTACTCTGCATCCTTTGATTGCTCATTATTTTACTTATATGCACCTCCTAATGGTGAAATAAATGTCACACACTAGTTATATAAATATTTACAAAAAATAAAAATGAATGAATTGATTTGAATTTAATTCATTGAAACAGTTGAATTTTATTACGTAGTTAATATCAATTTGACTTTTATTTACTATCTATAGATAATTCCTGGCTTCAGAAAAACACATATTTCATTATTAAATGTACAAAGGCGTACCAAATTAATGTAAACCAAAATTGCTAATTAGTAAGTTTTGTTCAACGTATGTAGCCAAGTATCAGAAATTCTGCAAAATATTTGCCTAAACACCATAGAAATGTGTAGCTGTGAACCCAAACAGAATAAGATCTGCTCATGGAATGAACACTGAAGAGGATTCAATGATAAACCACCTTACAGCCACAGTTCTTTCTCTGTTAACTTATTATTACTGTTATCCAAACTCACAATTCATTTACTGTTTATCTGAAGAAGTAATTAATTAAACCAGTCATCTGTTTAGCCAGTGATTAATGGAAAGTTGATTAAATTGTTCATGATGCTTTTGGTCACTAATTATTTGCTAACTATTAGCTTTCTTCTGTAACCAGGTATTGTTTTATAAAACTATTCAACTCGCTGTCCAACCAGTCAGCTTTGTTCCTGGAAATAATGAAAAAACATCTTATAATTTTCTAAAGATGAAAAAATCAGTTATCATTTATACATTTACTAGGAAGAAGTTACGCCATATGATACAATTTAATCATTATCTAAATCTGACAACAAAAATTAATTATTATTACAATGTAGTAAAGATTTAAGAAATCAAGCCATTTTGATATAAACTGTTTATACTAATGATAAAATGGCAGTAAGATAAATTTTATGTGTTCAAGACATCTGTAATCCAAAGTCACCCAAAATTAGGTTTCATTAACAAAATGCAATTTCATGTTTAACATCAAACAGTTAAGTAGAATTTGTATGAACTGTAAGAAATGATTAACAACACCCAAAAGATACATCCCTGAACACTCAAATGTATATCTACCTGAGGATTTTGGCTCTACTGCCCACATCTGAAAGATCTTTGATTTCTTTGTCTAACTGATTTATTTCCTCTTCTAGTCGAGATCGAAATACATCCACCTGGTGACCGAGACGAGCAAATGTGGCAGACAACTCCCTGGGGGTAACAAAAAAAATGAACAATCCATTTAAAAAGTTTTGTTAGTTTGTTTGTTTGTTTGATTGGTGTTTAACGTCGTACCCAAAGGTATTTCACTTGTATGATGGAAACAATTCTAAGTTTTGTACGACATAAATTTTGAATGACAGAATTGGAAACAAATCGGTAAAAATCAGGCAAATTCAAATCTAGTTACTCTCCCATGATGCACAACAGACCAATGGGTGCGGAAAGCAACAGTGAACTGGACTGAAAGGACCACAGGTTTCATCATCTACATAGTGCTTTGAAAAGAGTGTCTGTTACACGAAAGCAGATATGGTGATGCCGTTTTTGTGTCAAATTATTCAATCATTAGCTAATTAGGTGATATGAAGTCCTTATAAGTAGTGTAATTAGTGAAGTGTCATCATACTGTCTGAGGGCATTCATCTTTATTAGCAGATAAAATCACATGAAAGGAAGGTGTTTGGAGACATTTTTGACAGGTGAGATTACCTGTAATAAATGTTTGGCAGGTGAGATTACCTGTAATAAGTGTTTGACAGGTGAGATTACCTATAATAAGTGTTTGGCAGGTGAGATTACCTGTAATAAGTGTTTGATAGGTGAGATTACCTGTAATAAGTGTTTGACAGGTGAGATTACCTATAATAAGAGTTTGACAGGTGAACTTACCTGTAATAAGTGTTCGGCAGTGAGATTACCTGTAATAAGTGTTCGGCAGTGAGATTACCTATAATAAGAGTTTGACAGGTGAGATTACCTGTAATAAGTGTTTGACAGGTGAGATTACCTGTAATAAGTGTTCGGCAGTGAGATTACCTGTAATAAGTGTTTAACAGGTGAGATTACCTGTAATAAGTGTTTGACAGGTGAGATGACCTGTAATAAGTGTTCGGCAGTGAGATTACCTGTAATAAGAGTTTGACAGGTGAGATTACCTGTAATAAGTGTTTGACAGGTGAGATTACCTGTAATAAGAGTTTGACAGGTGAGATTACCTGTAATAAGAGTTTGGCAGATTACCTATAGAATGAACTTACTGTTGAACCTGATGACTACAATTCGAGCTGGTCAGGTCAACAATCAGTCGTAGTTTGCTGCCAGCGTAATCCACGTACTGTCTTTTAAATGATCGTTCTTTGGCCCGGTTTGTCCAGGTAAGTCTTTCATACAGGTAGATTAATCCGTAGAGTCCACCAGTAAATGCTAAAACTCGCCAGCCAGCTGCCTTTGTTATCTACAATATATAATCTCATGTGACTTGATTTTCTGTTGAAGATCTAGACCATACAGTACAGCCGAGGCATGTTAACAAAACGTTCAGAAGTTGAACAACTTTCTTGTCACATCGCAAGTCTGTGTGTGTTGCAAGCTTAAAAGGGTTCAGGTTTTTGCAAGGTCATTTGTGGTAATGAATAAAGCCAATTGTGTTCAATTATAACAAACAATTATGTTTCAATTATGTATATCACACAATTAAGATTTCCCCCGTCACGAGTTGTGACGTAACTGTATGGGGTTTGTGCAATGACTTCTTTTCCATACACATACTTCATCAACCTTCTGATCAATCAAGTGCTTTAGATATTTCACCATTTAAAATCAATTTTTATCCCTAAATTAAATCTAAAAAACAAAAACACCACTTGATTCAATAGAAACATGTTTTCAAGACATACTCCATCAGATGAAAATAAGTTTTTTTTAATACTTGTGGACATTAAAGGCTAATAAAACAGTGACACAGGTCATCCATACATCTTTGATATTCAATAATCAAAGTATTTAAACATAATTATTATTATATTATTATTATTTATAAGTTATAAATCATTTAACTGCCAACAATTGCTCTTTTTAAATCAGAGATCAACTTGGGGATACCATGTGACGACAAAAGTCAAGAGCAAACTGAATTCATTACTGTAGATGTCCCCCTAGAGCAAGGACATTGAACATTTGACTCCATGTAAGTGAACTTACCAATCCTGTTACAATGAGAACACCGACAGTGCTTCGGGAGGTAAGGGAGGCAAATGTTGAGAGCAGTGTTATCATGGCCTCATTGTCATTACTGGCGGGCGGCACGAACACCTCAGATGTGGGCGTGCTTGAGACTGAAGGAGGAATCTGAAACAGTAACACACCATGCTGTATAACTGCAGGAAATGTCATTCTGGGTTAGTTTATTTTTTGCTTTCATTTCATTTGAAAGTGTGCCAAAATCACTGGCTAGAAGTCTGGTATCCATGGCAACAGTTGTATGTATTATAGGTAATCTCACCTGGATTCTATTGCCATTTCAATTATGAGACTATTATACCTCACATGGTGGTATGGCCCACCTGTACTGTTGTTGTTGTTGTTTTAAAGCTTACTTACCGAGTCAGAGAGTCCCATTCCAAGAGCTCTAGCTGTTCTGGCACCAAGAAACCTCTGCATTAACGCGGCAGGGCCGTACGAAAAGCGAAACTGAATATCTTCCACAAAATCACCACACAGGTTCTTACAGTCCAGGCGATAAGCGATTTCAAAATCTCTCTTTGGCAGCTGTGTTGTCACTTGTTGTTTGACATCTTCAGGGAGCAATGATGATAAACGATCTGAAATTTTAAATCACACAATTTAAATATCTGAAATTTTTTATTTAGAACCGCATATTTCAAAATTAAGTTTTAGGTAATATAATAAAAGCCAACATTTATGTAAAATTTGCAATAAAATTTTCTAAAAACTTATCACACTGTCATAGGGATATGGACTACTCAAAATTGATGAATCATCTAATGTTTTAGATAAACTCCCAAAGACAAGTTCTACACAGATTTTAATTTTAAGTTGTTTAGGGTAACCTACAGACATCTCAAGAGAAGGTTATGACCATGTACATGGGTCTGAAAGTATGTCATAAATAGTTAGCAAAAATGCATAAATATTGAGCAAATTTTGAGCTAGCTTAGTTCATTACATCTCATTATAATTAAGACAGTTCTTGTAACAATATCAAAAAGATTTTATTCAAAGAAATGAGAAACTACAGCAAGGCAGAGTGATTTACACATTACACAACATGCACAAAAAAAAATAGATGAAAGATGAAAAACTAATATAAACAAGCTAAGTAGCTAGCAGGTCTATGTTTTAATAATCGAGGAGATATCTTGTAAAAACTACTCAAGCATGTGCTCCAATCAAAATCCTGTTGTTGGACTGACATACACGAACCCGTGGACGGTACATGGAAGTCAGACTAGTAAGCAGACATGCTTACCACTAAGCCAATGTCAACAGCTCCATATCTCAGTAAGGGTTCACTTTTATTATAACCTTTTACCTTTCATTTCTGTTTGAGTGTTATTAACTCCGTCGGAAAGAACAGCCGAACACCTGGTCTGGAGATTACGCCCTAAACCCTTCTCTACATGAGCATGCAGTTCCTACAATGTGCAGAAAAAACACACACAAAATGGAAAAGCAAAAGAAACATAAATAAATAAATAAATAGCCAACATGTGCGACAAGTGTTGTGTGAAATGAAACATTGATAAAGAGTTGAAAAAAAGGAAAAAAAGTATGACCATGGATATACTGAGGATGACAATACTAGTCGACTCAAGGGTGTGATCACACTGGGGTGTTGATGAACACATGAGGGCATCCAATTATTATACTGTCAGATCAGGCTGATCAATTGACAGTTTGATTATCTTAATCAAACAAAAATTAGCATGATCATTCTTTTTACGTAGAAGATTCTGCTTTTTTGCTACAAGTCATTCAAAGAAGACAAAGAGAAATTCAACAGTCGAAACTAATCAAATTTGTTTATGTTGGATCAGGATGAAACTAAACATCATTTGCCGGGCTCTAATATGGTAAAAGATAGCTCATACTACTGAACAGTCATTGTCAGGAAATATGTAAACACAAAATGAATATTTACAGCCACTGAGCGATTAATTTAGGTGTTGTGAATCTACAATACTTGATTTCTGCTTCTACATGTATGTCTCAAATGTATGCAAGTGTTTTTTTTATTAAATTCCTTACAAATGCTGTGAGGTACATCATACATTAGACAAGTTCAGACAAACTGCTCATCAAGATGCTGTGTATATTAAACTTATGCAAAGGTCATATTGGGGTGCCAGGTGCTTTAGGCGATAAGAAAACTTGGGGTATAATTTGTGCTACTCTTCTTGTTAATTATCACATTGGCTTGTTTGTTTGTTTGATTGGGGTTTAACGTCGTACTCAAGGGTATTTCACTTATATGACAACCTCTCAGCCCAATGGATGAAGGAAACCACCCTCGGCACCACTGGCAACAAACAAAAGACAGGACGGGACAACAGGACGCAATACAGACACCACATACAGATCAGCTTCCTGTTCCCCTTTAGAGAGCACCAGGGCAACAGGAAGCTCCCTCCAACCACCCGCTGTCACATTGGCATATCAATTCCAAAATGATGAGATGAATGAATAAATGAATGGAAACGTAATAGCAAAGCTAACAGTCATGCAGAATGAAGTTAACAGCCTACTATCAAACCAGCAGGGAATCTAGCTGAAGCAAATCTTAGAAAATTCACACATGATTTTCTAGATTTTCTCCCCCTTACCTACAATCTTAAGTTCACTGGACTCGAGTAAACGGATGATACTCTGAGAACAACGACCACACAGATTCTCAACAATGCGCGATTCTGTGTAACTTAAGATTTCCTGGTCAGAGGCAACACGGTTCAAAATAAAAAAAAATCAAACGGTTTTTAAAAGTATCATTTACTTGCCTATAAAAGTCATCATATAGGTATAGGAAAGGCTGGGTAATGTATCATTTCAGAAAACCAACACTTAATACTTTTCAACAGATTCCGTGGTAAAATCCTCTTTTATATGGAAAACGATCAATAAAACATATTTATTTAAAAACAATATGAACTGTGTCATGTTGTAGGCTTGAAACAGGATGCCTTTATCCAGATGACCAGGGATTTCTTGAAGTACCTGCTGACATAAACAGGCTTCATGACCACCTGGGGCTTAATGCTTGAAAGAGACTAGTTGATTAACACCAGATTAAATTAATAATAGATGATAAGAGATAGAGGTTCAACGTGGTGTGATGTCATCTAATAGTGGATTAAAATTAATAGTGCTTGAGGCAACCGGTCAGAGGTATAGGGCCTGATTGCTCGATTTGTTTGAGTGGTGATTAACATCGTACTCAAGGGTATTTCACTTATATGACAACGGATTGTCCACTTCACACTGTACACAGCCTTATTACGGTGGAAAACTGAGAGAAAACCTCGTAAAAACCACCCCCGAATGCCAATCAATTGTGATATGACAATTTGTAAAATAAGGGCATAACAAAACACCCATGCAAGGTGTATCATGATATCTTTGCTGATGATACAATATTATATAGCACTGTTTCACGAGACCATGCAATTGTGTTTCATGGCCCTGATAGCTAGTTTCACGAGACCATGCAATTGTGTTTCATGGCCCTGATAGCTAGAGACCGGACTTTGAATTCCAGTGGAGGCAAACAAAATTTATTTCTTCATAAAAATATATTTTTTATTTAAATCCTTTTATGACTATTTCACCAAACAATCAACCAATAGTAAAAAACACTTTGTTAGTTAGATCAGGATGTGGAGAAGGAGTTATCCCTGGTGCTCTCTTGAGTTAAGGAGCAACAAAAAGCATATCTGTTTGTGATGTCTTTGTTTCAAGGGCTTTTTTTAATCCCAAACAAACAAACACTTAATAATAACATTGAGTAAGTTTACCAATCTATATTCAGTTTTAACTTTATAATACATTTTACAATGATTTAGCTCTTCTATTATCATAAATAATATATTTGATGTGAAAAGATAGACAACAGCTTCAATTCATTATTTTCCTTGAAAAACTAAAGCTGGTATGTCAGAGAAATATTTTGAATTTAAAACGGAAAATGTCTTCAATGCTTCCAGTTTCCAGACTAGCACAATGCCATTTGTACATGTACAGTAGGCCTACAGAAGACATTAACTAAAAAGTTATAACTTAATTGGAGAGATATATCAGTGAGTCAGTAGGGGGTAGGTGTATATACATGGTGTGTCTGTACTCCTCTAACAGCTGTGAGGTGATATGGAGCAGGGATTAGGGCTTATTACACACACACACAGTTACTTCTTCTATCATCAGTGTAACCTGAGAGCAGCAAACTCTTCACCAGCCACAGATCAGACATCAGCTCATACTGCTCCAGTGCTCACTTAGCGTCAGGGAAATGAACATGTCTTAGAGTTAGAAATCTACAATAATTTAATGTTGACATGTACATTGTACATGCAGACCTGATTCAGGTGTAAAGTTTGGCCACGCTTCATTTACTGTCCAACCAAAACAAGGCCACAGTTGAGGGGCAGCCTAAGCCTCATCATAAGGTCTGATGAAAGTGATGATCATTGTGAATGGATAAAATGAACATCATTCTTCTCAACAGAATCCCATTATCTGGTGCAACACACATATATCACAGGCCTCAAAATAACTTTTACCAGGGTGATCAATTTTTTAATCATCGTGAAACAATTTCATCTTGATCAATTGATCACCTGATTCGATTGTCTAGTTTAATATTAGAATACTCATTTCTATATTAATCCACACATACTGTAAAACAGAATAACTCTGACTCGCCCGATATCTACAGGGCTTGAAAATATGCAAAGATGATCAGGAACTGCAGTCAGCATAGGTGAAATTGATCGAGTTGCTTAACAAGAGTGTCTTTTAAAATTTAATTCCTGACCTGGGGGTCATAATCTACTAGCATCTAGTGGGTGTTGAGTGAACCCCAAACACGCACATTAAGTTCATGGTCAGGAATTAACCAAACTCATCAACTTCACAATACATGTAGGTTTCCTATACCTATTATTGGTCTGCTAGGGGAGTGAGCTCTAAAATGGATAACAATAAAAAAACAATTACATTTATTTTATGAGTTATGATTTTCATTTATCTTAAAACGTCATGTAAAAAACAATCCATTGCAACATTCTCCTTTCTCTCAATTTGAAAAATCTACCTACATGTATAATTTCTATTGCCTTCGGTATTCCAGACATGGCTTTAAACATACAGAGCAGATTTGCAACTATACAAGTTTAAACCAATCAAATGAATCAGGAGCTGCTCTCTCTGAGTTTCTTGCTAGGCTTGTTTGAACCAATGAAAAGAAGGCATTCTCCAAGGTGCTAATGTTGATTTGCCCATGTCATCCTGGTGGAAGAGCAGGACTTACCTGGCAGTGCTTGCTTACACTGAACCCCATGTGAAGCCAGCTTTTCAATTGAGATTTAGTCCAAGACTAGAGGCGAATACATATCTCATAGACTATACAGTCAAAAGACATATGAGGTGCAGCTGTATCAAAACTTCTGCCTCTGAATACTAAATAACATTGAATCTGCAAGACCTAATTACCAAGGAAGACATTTTTAAGCAAGTGTGGTACTGCTGAGAAATTATTGATTTTGACATGAAAATGGACACCGAGTGGTCTTTTATGTATCAGTCTAACCCAAAAGTGTTCAAGGAAGAAAACCAGATGGTTAAAGTCAGGACAAGGCCATACATTATTAAACATTGGAAGATAAAGTGCGGAATCATGGTAGCATTCTGCTTTTTCTAAAGGTTGGGAAGACTCAAATAGCATAGCTATCCAAATACTAGCTTACTATTTAACTTTTAACTGTTTATTATGTGTACCACATGTACCATTATATTATTAGCCCGATTCAAGCCATTGCTGCTATGGCGACAAATTCCATACATTTTGCAGGAGCAACTTTATTTTTTAAAACTTTTTGTGTCATAAATGCTTGGTGTTGAAGCCAGGGGCTTAGCCAG
>JAVFBW010143275.1:0-12771 GCA_034783835.1 Mopalia ciliata | reverse complement strand
AATTGGTTAGGATCAACAAGGTGATACAAAGAAGTGCATCCACTTTTTGCTGTTAACATCTGGGTAAAACAGCTCCAGTTAACCTTTGTAGCTCAATCGGTTAGAGCGCAGGACTTCATTGCCAGAGACCGGAGTTCGAATCCAGGCGCAGGCAAGCCAAATTGTGTTTGTCTACAATAAAACTACCAAAAGGATTATCACTATATAATGAACTTTTAAAGTCTAACAAATAATCCTAATTACTTAATATCTCAACACTGAAAACGACGAATGGGATTAATTTATTCGAATGATTATAACGGTATCAGGTGCACAGCGACTGTTCAATACCTACATTACACATACAGTTTATAACCGCTACTGTATTTTTGTGGTATGCGACGTTGTGTGATATTATGATATATATGTAGCATGGACTGTGAATGAGTTATATGTGACTAATTATAAAATGTATAATTATTAAAAAAGTTTTCGAATATACCATTGAATACTTGTATCTTTGGAGAGATAACCATTTCTAAACGTCATATTTATAACGTCACAGAAACATGAAATCCTCAAATACTGGGTGAACAAACATGTGTGCTTATCACAGGTAATGCAAACCTATATCCTTATCAATATTCAACAGTTACAACTACTCTGCCCTAAACAGCAAACGTTACTACAGTAAGATATACAGAGATAGTATAGAATTGAAAATTATAGGTTCAATTCATTTCTTACAAATTTTGCCAAAGATATGACCGAGTTTATATTTTATAACGAAATCATATCAAGTAATCGGGATTGGTTTCGTGACAAAAAGAAAAAAACACTATCATGAATTCCTTATATCATACAAACGAAAGCAAAATACTTCAATGTATTAATTGTTATCGGCGTATTAAGATTTGGATACTGTACTCAAAATATATTGCTACATAAACACAAAGCTAAGACAAACAGTACATTCTTTACATTGGGCTCCATAGCTTTCTATTACCATTACAGCTTTCGGAAGGGCGTCAATTTGGAACAACTATGTATGTTATTCCTAAAACTAATCAATATGTTTCCGTTTACACAGATACAGTCTCTAACTCAACTTACAGAAATGTGCGCGGACACAATAATAAAATACTCCTTGTAGCGTGTATGATATCATTGCAGTATGTTTCGTAACCATCGAATTATTGTTTCCGTTGCTAAGTGTAAACTTATCAATGTTTTTTTTCAAACAGTCTTTTAATGTCGGAATCATTAAATCATTAAATATAAAAACATTACTTACAATACCATCATCGTATATGGTAATTCCACTTGTCGAACTCCTCGCGAACATCTGTACCTTCTTAAGTACAGAAGGTAAACTGAAAGTATAATAAGATAGAAATGTATATAACTTTCTCATATTAACCTGTTGGATGGGTTTGTATTTGATTTAATTTTTTCAAATACCGCAAATCAATATGGCTGTCATTGCATCATTTTACAAGTTAAAGACAAACATATCTTATAACTTTGAAAATGGGATGTACATATTTTGTATCCGTTTTAACGACGGATTATATTGTATTTTATCGAATTCAGCCAAACCATATACGGTTGCCATTATGTACGTTATACTCAGTATTCCGGTATGTTTGGTTTATTTATCCGGGTTTAAGAAGGCGTTGCAGTTAAAGAGTTCTGCTGAAGTCCTCTGGTGATTCAAATCGATACTGTGTTATTACGACGTGTTGGATGCAGCTTGTACTTAAACAGAAGCTAATATAAAATGGAGAATTATACAATGAACTCAATCATTCTTGCCATCAGAGATCAGAGAATATGGAATACCGCGCAGGGGGCTTATTTTTGTGTTCAGATAGCTTGAAAACCATGATTTCAATCAGTGTATTTCATTGTGATTTGGGTGGCTGTAGATAATGTCTTTGTTGGCTTTCCAGCCCAATGAGGAAAGAAAAGCCATTTCGGCACCAGCGGTAACAAATTAACAATGCAAGACGACACATAACTCTGCTCTTAAAACTTCACAGCTGGCTGGTTTAAAAATACCCTGTCAACGCCGTCTGTGTATCCCAGACCAAGAAGACGGAGACTGATGGGTAAACTGGAAGTACAGTTAGTTCACCAAAGCCACGTGTTGCCGATAATGACCAACTGGTCGCCCACATCTCTGACTGTTTAAGTAGATTTTCTGACCCACAAACAATTCCGTGTTGTCTGTTTCTGTGTACTGACAGTTAATTGTCGATCTCTTAGCTGGATGGCCTGATGAGTTTTGACATTACATTGAAAATATAAGTGAACACCAAAGCGGTGGCGCCGAGATTACATCTGCAAGATAATACCTGTATTAACGGATTGTTTGTTTGCTTGATTGGAATTTAGTATGGTTCACCCACATTATGGCGTGCCCGTTCAATGGGCCAAAGAAACCACCCTCGATGCGACTACCAGCTAACGTAGACAAGATAGGACAAATGCCGGACGTAATAAAAAGCTATCACAAACAGATAGGCTTTATCTTGACCCTTAGTGTTGAAATCTCTGGTGCAAGAGGAATCAACCCCGCCTTGCATTAACGGAATGTTACTGTTTAGCCGTTTTCATTGAAATTTAAAAAGACGCTCTATGTCTTAACGGTAGGAATATCTGGACAGTGTTTAACACGGCTTTTACAGCTAAACCTGACTAAATGTTGTTTTACTCGTTTACCAACAATGCTAAAAATACGGATTAGCACGTAAATCTAGCTCTCTTCAAGTAGACTTCCGGTGACGGTGTTCAAATTCTGTGGCTTTATTTTGTATACCAATTTTCCAGAGACCTCCTCCTATGCCACTCGCAGCTAACAAAGACAAGACAGGACAAATGCCTGACAATTACAGGACGTAATAAAAAACAGATACTGAGAAAGCCTTCATGTTGATCCTTAATTGTGAAATCACTAGGGCAACAGGAAGCTACTTCACAGCCCTCTTCCTTTTTATGAACGGAATGTTATTGTTAGTCGTTTAAGTTTACCATTGCCTGAAGAAAAAGTAAATCATTGAAATGTGTTGACGGTGGGACAGCGAATAACATAGCCTTAAAGCTGAGTCCGACTAGTTATTGCTTTACTCGTTTACCAACAATGCTAAAAAATACAGATTAGGCCGCTGTTACCGAAAGTCAAGTTGAAGGGAACGAGATTTACATGCCTAAATCTCGTTTCCTTCAACTTGACTTCCGGTAACAGCGATCTAATTCTGTGGCTGTGTTTTGAATGCCGATTTTTCAAAGGCGTATTGTGATGCTGTTGAATGCAGCTGTAGGACAGGAAGCGAGAAATGGCATCGTCCTAACGTTCCGGTGATGCGAGAACAAGAAAGAATGTAGGTGGAGTGAATTAAGTGAAACATCGCAGCATGTGGGAACATCCTTCGTTACTTTTGTTATGTCCGACACACAATTATCTCCGAAGCAATAATATTACACGAAAACGTGCAATCATAACCCCTGATGTTTAGTGTGCATGCGTGAAAATCAACCAAAGTACTCCCCAGATATTATATTAAAAAAACCCGACATCAAACAAGCCCGTTTCTCGGGTAAAATCAAGTTCAAACAAAACAAAAGGTGAAAGCCGTAGGTTATTATTTTTTTGTGTGCTTAAAATGGAGCTCCAATGCTATCATATCAACCCAAGAAAAGCCCTCAGACGCAAACAATAAACACATGGATAACTCAGCTATGTGATGAAAGTAAATCAATGGGTGTTACCTCCCCTGAAATGAAGCATTCCATCAGAGATTATATGCGATACGGAAATGGCCGAGGTTGTTCAGACATGACATAGCAAAATAGGCCTGTAAGTTTCGAGCAACTTGCCCCAGAGGCCAGTTGCTCGAAAGAGTATTAGTCGCTAACACCAGATTAAATCGATATTAGTGGGTTTGAGATAGACCTACAAAATGGCGTGACGTCATCTAATAGAGGTTTAAATTTAATAGTGCTTCTAACAAACGGTCTCAGGTGTGACTTTAATAAGCAATGACTTATATTCCACAGATAAAAAGAAAGTGTTGCCAGTTTGGCGTCGTAATATTGTGGTTTTTTTTAGACATCCAAGTAGAGTAAATCTAACGAAAAAACAGAGCAACCCATATAATGATCTAAATATTACTGAATCTTACTGAGATTACACCACACTGCGATTAGTTTGTCAAATTGTGGCCTGTCATCGCCTGTCTTTTTAGCGTACATTTTTTCTAGACCAATAAACAGATCTACATTTTTAACCATAGAGTATAATTAACATAGCTTTCGGCATGCGTCTTTACATAATTGTATATCTACAACCTAGTTACTGATTCTGTTTAATTCATGGCATTTAATTTCCTTGCAGGTCTGAGGTTCCCAAAGTCTGGCGGTGCCTATATTTATCTGCGTGAATCGATGGGAAATTTGATGGGCTTTCTATATTTATGGATCGAGCTGATTGTGAGGCGGCCGTTAATGGGTGCTATAGGATGTAGAACATTCGCTAAATATGTGATTCAGCCGGCATTTGGGAAATGTCTTCAAATCCCCGATGTGTCTGAAAGACTTGTAGCTGCTGCCACCTTTTGTAAGTATAACAACCGCTCTGTCCCCAGCTCGACTTATCTACTGCATATGTTATCACAAGTAACATGGTTTAACGTTGTGTTAATAAAACAATAAGGGCTCTTTTCTAAAATCACCCCAAAATAAATTTCTTTAAAAAGGGGGAAATGAAATGTCTTAGGTGATATTAAATTTCACCCTCTGAAGTATTATAATACTCCCAATGTGACAGGAATTCATAGTGTGTCATAATTAACGAAAGCTTGTCAGCTATACTTTATATTCCTCTGATTCTGTAGGTATTTTTTCCTCAGATTTATAGTAATTACATGTTTTCTGTATTTGAGATTGATTTCACAGTCCCATTATTTCTGAGAGTTGTATAGACAAATGGATTGTGTGTGTCGGCTTGACAGAACCAGTCTCCACTTGAATCTCGCTGTTGTGTTTGCTCAGACAGCAAGATGCTATGCGCTTATTATCACATGGGCAGAGAATGGAGAATCAAGTCCACTCGACATTAAATATTAACGAGAAGTGCTCATTGTTGTATTCACAATATTGGTAAATCGTGCCAATGATATCCATCCATCATTGCCAGGTTACCCTAAAAAAAAAAAAAGCAATCTAAGCTTTAAATGATACTATAAAGTCAGTAAGTCACTACAACAAAATATCTAATTTGACGGTTGTATTTGATTCTTTTCCATGTCATTCTCAGGCTGCTTAACGATAAACACCCATTTTGATATTTGTATTTGATTCTTGTTGATCGTTATCTATTGATGTAGGAGGCTTTGAGTGTAAAATAGGAGGCAGGAATAAGGCCTAGGTCCGTGGGCCGCTGGGGCCCCTCTAGCTTTGAGGGGCTAGGCGCTCTTGGTTACACGTTAGATGTCATAATCAAATCCAACACTTGAAACCTTCTAACACGCAGGTGGTTAATCGAAATATTAACAATATTTGAGGAAGTTCTACCGTAAATAACATGCGAGTGATGTATGTACTAGAGAAATCACAGACTTCCGAGTGTACACTCTGAGGCTTTATTAAATTTTTGACTTTACAGGCTTTTAACTGAAGAGAAGGCTTTTTACAATTTTTTTTCTCTCCGCATGTTGCTTAAGCTTTATATTAAACAATGCTCTCGGTTTTAAACTTCATGTATTTGTATTTGTGTCATAAGTGTTATAAAATAAGCTGACATTGTTTTGTTATTCTGCTTAACGGACTGCCCGAGGCGATTGCATAAGACTTTGCAAAAATTTTAACAAAGATCCCCAGTTAAATATTGAAAAAAGAGCATAAATTCCTCATTTTGATATCTTAAGATTGTTTATATGTTCAACTCATCAAATTACTGACTCACAAGCCTATATCTTAATGTCTCATACAAACTTGTGCATAATAGGAGGTATTATGTTTCTAAAGTGTTGGCCTATTTTAGTTTCCATTCTTAAACAAAGGACACTGCTAAATGTTTATTGTTTGTTAAATGTGCCACACTTTTCAACAAAAGGCAACCAAGAACTTTTATCTAAGATGTTTATCCATTTAATTTTATTTATTCATCCACTAGTAGATGATTAAAACAGAAACATGTAACATCCACATGATTTTCATTCTAGACCTTCTGGTAATCTAAAACAAGATTGCTACTCTATAATAGAAATAAACATAATGATGATGAAGAAAATAGTAGAAGCTACAGTAAATATAATGCTTACTAAATCAAATAATAATGATGATAATTAGACAAAGTTGATTTCATACGAGACAATAGATTACCATTTATTTTATTAGACTTTTTGACATATGGATAGTAAATAGATAAACGTGTAAACAAATGAATACTTTATAAATGGTAAGCAACTGTAGTTGGGTGATGTACATTTATGGAAGATTGACATTGACATGTTTAAATAACTCAATATTAGATAGGACCATGCAAATACTCTTAGGATCATAAGAGGTGTCTAAGACTATATTTCTTATATTTTAGCAGTAATTTGAAGCAGATGGACGTTGTAGTAGTAGTAAGCTGCAATAGAGTCTATGCAGCACAAAGCGGTAACATTTTTTACAAAACAGCTGGCCACGGCTCTTTTCATCTAAATCACACCAGTCAATATGAATAGTTTGAAATGGCCTTCTCGGACAAACTTATTGGTAAAAATACTGGAGCCTTCTTTCTTTATGCCGACTAGAAATGCTATATCGCCTGAACGCGTTGCTATGCTTATTTTTGAATAACAATTCTCAAATAAAGTCGACCCACGCAGCAAACACGTTAGTATAATGCAGGAGATTTTATGCTTTAATTGTTTTCCTTTTTTTTTTGCTGAATGTCTCTATTTTGAGCAGCTTACTTACACCAACTCACGTGATATCAACGATAGCTCGTCATGACGGGAAAGTACACCGCACAATGGCTGTCATAAATTGCTTCTAATAATTAGTTATTCGGTTATTATTTGTTTATTGGAATATGTAGCATAGATATTATCAAAAATGATCTTAGAAACAATTGGTTACAGAAAGATAATCGTAGCAATCGCTGACCACATGTCGATGCTTTCAACGAGTCACAGTTTTATAACGAATGCAACCTAGCAAACCTTTGGGACCATTCGCATATTGTTGTCGCGTCACACTTTTGGTAATGCATTCCTCGATCTTCTGTTGAAATGCCATTTGAGAAATTTGACACTTTAGTAAGATGCTAATCACATGTGTTAAAACAACAACGGCAGCATTTTTGTTTCAGGGATCTTAACAACAAACGCTAATTTTTCAGGCTTTGTGTTTGATTCTTGTTCATCGGGTTTTCGGTCTGCTTAAAGCCAAACACAAAGTTTGACGTGTCTGTTCATATATAGTGTTCCCGGGATCCTTAAAGACAAACGCATGCAGATTTTCACGTTTTGTATTTAATTCTTGTTCGTCCCTGTTCAGACTGCTTAAAGACAAATGCTGATGTTGATGTTTGCATTTGATTCTTGTTTATAACGTTCTCGGGCGGATTAAAAACAAAGGCATTTTGGTGTATGACTCTTGCTCATATGGTACCAAGCTGCTTTAAGACAAACACAAATTTTGATGTTTCCTATTTGATTTTCGTTCGAAGTGTTCTCGGGACTACTTGTCGAAATATACAAATTTTGACGTTTATATTAGAAACCTGTTAATAAATTTCTCAGGCTGCTTTCAGAAAAAGGAAGTGTATGACATTCTTGTTCAAGGTGTTTTTAGACTGCTAGCAGAAACACACTGAAAACAATTCCCGTTTATATATGATTCACACTCGAAGTGTTCTCGGGCTGCTTACTGAATAGACCCGCTTGACGCTGAACATTGGATGCTGGCAAATATATTATTCCCTTCTCAGCTCTAAATGATAAAAGATTCGCATGTTATCTACCCCTAAAAAGCGACATACAGCTGATAAGACAAACAACATTGAACCCAATGTTAAGTATCGACCCAACGTTCAAAGAACTTGCTATTGTGTGATAATTTTTTTTGCGAGTCAGCAGTTGTCTATTGAAAAACAAATATGTGTCAGTCTTCAAAAAATATACCCTAAGAAGTTGACTAACCTTTCTCTCTCTAGCCAACTTTGCTGAGGAAAACATTCAGAGAAAACAACAAAAACGACCAATCATTGATCATATTCGTCGCAAGATAGTTTCGGGCCTCGTTTAGTAAGGGCATACTTTATTGAAAAAAAGAACTGAATGTGTTTGAGAAGTGAGGCTATCCAGTTCTTATGATATTTAGTTTGACAAAGAGTACCAAGTACCACGTGCTGTCAACTACAGTAAACTGAACGGATATGCAAACTACAACTGCAAACTACAGTACACCATAACTATAGCAAGTCTGTTAGAGATTGTTTGTTTGATTGGTGTTTAACGTCGTGCTCAAGGGTATTTCACTAATATGACGACGGACAAAAATACAGAACATCACAAACAAATCTGCTTCCCGTTACCATTTAGCTCTGAGAACACCAGGGCAACAGAAAGGAACCTCTTTTCTCGCCTCTTACGATCGGCCGAGGGAGTATTCTGCAGTGCCATGGCCCACCCGCTCCCTCACGGGGCAGTCTGTTAGAGAGTTACTATCACACATAATATTACTGATATCCTCAGATGACAGTTTGAGCAGAAATCCTCAGCCGAATCCCAACCTAGTTCCCTAAATAAATAATTCAGAAGAACAAGTTGTTTTTTTATTAACATGCAGATGGATGAAACCTCTAGCGGTACTCGATTTGTTTCTATAAGATGACAGACATATGTATTCTGAGATACAGGAAAACTTACAGACTTTTACAGCTTTATCAAAAGATTTAATCTGACCGTCCCTATATCGCGTTTCTTGAACAAATATACCCAACACGCACCGGGCTGAGAAGTTTAGGACATAACGAAAATTTGACTCGTTTATAGCTGTTCCCATTAAAATTCACCTTCAACTACTTCAATTGGGTTTTCACCAATTACCAAGGCGTCATGCATTTGAAAACGACGTTGCTAAGTAAACAGCTGACGTCTGTCCTGGTACCCTATGGTCTAAGGGCGAGATGCCCTGTGAATGTCTTGTCTTGCCGTTGTTTGTTGCCAATGATGGTGGGTGGTTTACTTTACTAATTGGGCTGACATACCAATATGTAGATCAAGGGGCAGCCGTGTTAGTCTGTTATAATAAGAGTAATAACACAAGGTGGCACCTTTAAGGCTAACTTTGTTTATTGGATCATCACCTAAGT
Source organism: Mopalia ciliata (assembly GCA_034783835.1). Taxonomy (NCBI): domain Eukaryota; kingdom Metazoa; phylum Mollusca; class Polyplacophora; order Chitonida; family Mopaliidae; genus Mopalia; species Mopalia ciliata. The sequence continues at coordinate 3,422 of JAVFBW010143275.1, read as the reverse complement.
TAGCCTTAGAGGTGCCACCTTGTGCTATTATTCTTCATACCAATATGTGAGTGAACAACTTGTACGATCGGCCTTGATCCCCAATCAAACCAACAAAGCAATGTAAACAAAAATCAATCGGTTTCTGTTCATTATTGTCTGGTTGTCGTAGCATATTCTATTCTAGAGGATGGTGATTTATGTGACTGGTGCCTGCGTGGCTGTCACGATGGTGTCCAGAGCTCAACCTCTGTTGAGACGTTTTTTGTTACTCAAAACCTCACAGTCTGATCCCTCTTTCCTTTGAAGGCGTTCAAGAAAATTAACGATTAATGAGTTTCTGAAGCCTTCGATCCGCTGTATTTAGTAGAGTGCAGTATTTGTTTTGGTGATTGGGTTTGATTTGATGCATTCAAAAGACGTCGATTGGTCCACTTCTCCCTCTGGCCTACATAAATACAGTGGACAACAGAGAGGAAACCTTGCAGACAGCAGTCCTGCGATTGTCCGAGCCACCTCGTGTGTCTCCATCATGTCGAGATCGTCTTATCAGTACTGTTGATAAATGCAGATGGCCGAGCTTTGCACAGAATCTTTGCCAACTCCTAACCGAGCTCCATAAATAAATAATTTAGAAGAACCGGTTATGTTTTTATTTACATGCTGGCAGATGGAAATTCTCCATTTGTTTCTATAATGTGACAGGCATCTACAGTCTGAGATACAAGTAAACTTACGAGGCTTAGTAGGCTTAGTTATATTACATTTTTATCAACTAATAAAATCGAATAGGCCCCGGGTTACGTTTCCGGTATCAATATACCCAACACGCACAGGACCGATACGATTTGGTGACATGACAAAAATTTAATTCGTTTATACATCGTTGCTTTTAATTTCGCCCTCAGCTATAGTTTTCTTTATAGACTATGGAGTCACCCCCATGAAGGATATGTTTGGCGACATTGTTTGCGATATTGTCATCAAGATCGGGGTAGATGAAATATCGCTAAATGTGGGTTTCCACATACGATGCCTAGTCTTCAAACGTTTGAATGCACCGTGGCAAACGTAACCAACAGCACCAAACAATCGAAAAAAACAAAGAAGTCTTAAACACCACTTCAAATCTTGTTCTTTGATTGGCATATTGTTATACACGTGTTACCGTTGTTACCACAAAATCGACAATCGAACTCGTTTATAGCTGTTCTGGGTAAAATTTTTGTCTCAGCTAAGCTAATTAAAGTGGGTTTCCGACAATTGTCTGCGATGCCAAGCTGTCATATACGATGATGCAACTTAAGCCAGAGAAAACAAACCCGCAAAAAACGCCATGTCAAACTGCCTCACTTGTGTTCTAATTTGGCTGGATTGAAGAGAAAAAATGCAGTCTAGAGGACGCCGATTCATATGGGCTAGGGCCAGTTTGGCTGGCGTATTGGTGTCGACAGTTTGAACTGAGTCGAGATGATACACGCCGATCTTTAGTTCAGTTGAATGCATTGCCTAATATCAAGGATTTATGAGTTTCTTGCAGGTTTTGAAATCGGTAGCATTTGGTTTGTGATTAGAAATCCTGTTGCTTTTAAAGACGGAGTCAATGGCTATAAAGCTTTGATTTCTGTATGATCTGTTTCTTCCTTATTTTTAGATAACACGTGCTTGGTTTGAACTAGTTCAGAAAATAGGACTTTGTGACGACCGGGTGGCTGAGCGGTTTCGGTGGCCGGCATTTACAGGCTACTCTGAGATCGTGGGTTCGATTCCCGGACGGGTTTTGACATACTAAATTGTCTGACCTAAAATCTATTCAATTTAAGAGCTATCCGAAAATGACGAAATGCTGTTAATATTCACTTACTAAAAGACTCAAAAGTCATTGTTTATGAGCTGTGTATAATTTTGCAGCAATGGCCCAATATTCAAACAATCCCCAATAGTTTTCAATTATTGTTTAAAAATGTGTAAATTAAAAACCAATTGATGTTTAATGACTTAGTGTGAATATATTGGCTGTCTCATCCACGCCCGCTTGTCAGGACTTTGCGGAGGTGGATAGGATATTATGAAGGATGGTCACAAACTTCTATATTCAATTTGTTTCATTATTACTTCGGACAAGATTGTTAATTTCTGTAGTTTAGATTATTTTGCATGCGTTATTTAAACATATCGTTAGCTGTTGAATATAGTTTATGCATACAAAAATATAAATCTTCCTGAAACAACAGTTTGCACCCCAAGAGATACAGCAAGCAGTTTTATGTATTCTTCGTTTATTTTCCTTATGTTAAATTATCTTTTACTTTTAAAAACAGCATTAGATTGTCTAAACATATACTACAAATTTTCGGGATTAAAAATGAATATAGAAAAAACCAAAGCAATATGGATTGGGTCTCTGAGCGGCTCTGAATTAAAATTATGTCACGAAGTAAAACTAGATTGGGTGACTGAGTTTACCGTGCTTGGAATTCATTTCTCTACCATAGATTTCAGTAATATCTGGAAGATAAACTATGCAGACAAATTTGATAAATTAAAATTAGAACTAAAACACTGGAAGATTAGATACTTAACTTTACTAGGTAAAATAACGGTTATTAAATCACTAGCTCTTTCAAAACTGATACACCTCTTCTTATCTCTCCCGAAACCACCTGAAGAAATTATTAAACAGATAAATACAGTCATTTTCAAATTCATATGGAACAATGGTTGTGACTGAATAAAACGAACCGTCTTAGTGCAAAGTCACGAACACGGAGGTCTTCGAATGGTGAATTTATCTCAATTTATACAGTCCTTGAAAATAACATGGATTCGCAAACTTTTAACTCAAAACTGAAAATGGCATGCACTTATAGATATGCCTAACATTAAAAAAATATTTACAAAAGGCTCTTCTTTCACAAAATGTATCATCAAACAAACAAAAAATCAATTTTGGCAAGAAGACATTTTTTATGAACCACTATGGTTCAATCGGAAGATTAAATATTTTCCTTTCATTAAAAACTGGTATGAGAATGGTATTAGTAATATTTGTGACATTATGGATAATGATGGAAAGTGTATCAGTTTTGAAAATCTTAAGCAAAAATTTAAAATAAAAGGAACTTTTTTAGACTACCACAGACTGCTTCACAGTATTCCAACTGTATGGAAAGATAAGATTAAGGACAATTACAAATCATTATGTCTTACCCAGCCTCGTATCACACAATATATTAAATTACTGTTAAGTCAGAAAAAAGGATGTCGACAATTTTACGATCTCATGAACAATAATTGCGAAAATACCACAATTACTTCTACACATAAATGGGAAATGTTTTTAAACGATACGAATATAAACTGGCCTTCTGTGTTTTCTAGCTCACTTAAAAGCACCATTTCAACCACTTTACAAGATTTTAATTACCGTTTTTTGCACAGAA
>JAVFBW010143274.1:0-22334 GCA_034783835.1 Mopalia ciliata | reverse complement strand
ACACAATCTTTGCCTGCATTCGAGTTACCTCTGATGAGGAGACTTGCCACAACTTAATGTTTTCAGTTCAATGATGCTACAAAAAAGGGCTATGAAAAGAATGTTTCCTATATTTCAGTGTTATTGAAATCCAGCAATGTAAACCAGATATGTTTTGATCTATGCATGTGCTTTGGAGAATGTCAACATGAACCTTACCAGTGAATTTTCCTTTACTGACCAATGAACCAGAAGAGCAGGCTGATATTTGTGTATTCTCTATGGTCAAGACAAGTGCCACTCCCCTCTCACTCTCTACCAGTCTACTGGTTGTATGCTGACCCTAACAAATAAGGTGATCAATATTTTGTCATTAGATGGAATATGTGTATCATGATCAGATAATTTACATCTATGCATATGGGAATTTAATTGATTGTGATTTCACAACATGACAACAGTTTCATTTTATAATCATGTACCAGAATGCTTTAGTTTTAGCTACCATTAAAATAAAATTAAAACTTTGATGAATTTGTCTCTAAATTTAAAATAAATTTAATTCTTACATTTGTGCCGCCATCAGCAGGGACACAGATACCTAGATCATCGACTGTCAGTTGTAGAAAGAGGGTACTAAAGGCTGGGGTAGAAGTGGGGGCAAACTGGGGTAATTTGTCCATTACCTGCTGGGTGGCACGCTGAACCTGCACAGCAAACAGTAAATATTGTTCATAATGTCAATAGATTTGAAGTAATCATATGTCCTTTGGATTGATAGATTTAGGTATATACATCAACATGTAGAAGAAAGAGTTCAAAATTAAACTCAAATGAGCCAGCAATATTCTTAAATATTTATATACATTGTAGATCTAATAAAACTACAATTTAGTTTTATAAAATATGCTGAAATTATTGGACAAAAACAAAAAGAGTTTTCCCTTTTCTAGTCATGTTTGCAGTAAGGAAGTTTTGCAAGAGGTCTTTTCTTTCAAGTCTTACAGAGTATATTTTGAACTAAAAAATCCCCAGCCTAACTGGAAGCCACTTAGACCAAACAGCCACTTTGTATTTAGTTTGTAAATTTAAAGAAGAAAAGACCTACCTCTTTGTTGAGAGCCATTCTTTGTTCTGCCCAGTACTCATATGCATGTCTATAGTTCAGCCATACCAACACAGCTACAATAACAAGTCATTGTTACAGAAAGCCATCAATTGATATTAACATTATATGAATCTTATTGTGTTCCCTGAGCAATTGTTGGTAAACAGTTAACAACATAGGACCCGTAAGTTACATTAAGTGATCTGTGAGATTTCACATTCTTCACTCCACTTCTGAGTACCATGTAAATTCTTTGTAGCTCTAGCATCTATAGAAAATTAAAAAGGTAAAAATTGTTACATTGAGCACAGCAATTAACATCAACCGATCAATAAACCAGCCTACACCTTTATAGAGGAACAGCTTGTAAACTAGTTGTCATAACAATCTTTAAGCTAAGTCATCAAATTGACAAAGCACTTAGCATCAACCAGTCAATAAACAAGCCTATACCTTTATAAAGGGACAGCTTGTAAACTAGTTGTCATAGGAATCTTTAAGCTCAGTGATCAAAAGAAAAACAACCCAACAATCATTATGTGTTTGAAATGAATCAGTAATTTATTAGGGAACTAAAGATAAACAACTGATATATTTACCATACCTGACATTAATAGCTACTTATATTTAGCCTGCTACCTGGCTACTGGTTTTTGCATTAATCCGAACTTGTGTTATTTACTTTATCACTATTAATATTTACCTTTATCAAATGACTGTGGTTGAGCCAGAATAATAGGCCTGGATAGTTTAATAAGGAGGGCCTCTTGGTCTTCAGACTGACCAGGTATCATCTCATCCTGAAAATAAACACTATATATGTTAAAAGCATTTTAATGATTAGACACAAATACTGATAAGAAACAGTGTTATTAACATTTCCTCTTTGAAAGGACAAATAGGGAGGATTTTTGTTTAAATGTTTAACCTCTGAGGATAGTTCTTTTAACTTGTGATTACTTTACAATAATTATGAAAGGATGTATAGGTCTGTTTGTGTGTTTGTTTGATTGGTGTTTAACATTGTACTCAAGGGTATTTCACTCATATGACGACGGACAAAAATGCAGATCACAAACAAATCTGCTTCCTGTTACCCTTAAGCTCTGAGAACACCAGGGCAACAGAAAGCAACCTCTTTTCTCGCCTCTTACGATCGACCGAGGAAGCTGAGGGAGTATTCTGCAGGGCCATCGCCCACCTGCTCCCTCACGGGGCAGGATGTATAGGAAAAGCTTATTGAAAGACAAATTCAATCTAAAATGTAAAGCGTTTTCATAATATTGGTAAGTTAATCTTCCTCCAATGCTAAAAAAAAGACAGCATCGCAACTCTTGAAAAAAACTGCCCTTAGCCCGAGAGCCATTTCAGAAAGGAAATGAAATAAATTGTCTATACCTGCAGTGCATTTCTAACAGCTATCTTGGTTTTAAAGAAGGCCATTGTCTGGAACTCTGGCTCAGCTTCTTCAAACATTGGATTCTATGACGAAAAGAAAACAGAAAATTATGGAAAAGTTATATTTATTGAGAAAGACAGTTCAAGATGTAAAAAAAAAAATAATAAATTGTTGTTAGTTAGGTTGGGTTCCAAGCTATACTGAAGGTTATTTCACTCAAATGACTGCATGTCAAAAACCACCCTCAACACCACTGACAATAAACGATAAAGAAAAATGAGGACAAAAACAAGACAATCACTAGAGGCAATATAAAAACATAACAGATCTGCTTCATGTTGCCCCTTAGCTCCGAGAGGACCAGGGCGATAGGGAGCTCATTCCCAGCCTTCTGCTGACAACATTAAAATATGGTAAATTAAGCTGACAAAAATGCTATTTTACCTTTTTCTCTGCTGTTTTAGACCTCGCCACAGAGAACTTAGCATTAGGAATGAACCCAAAGCACTCAATGAAGCTATAGTGGCCAATGAAGATATGTATTCAGCAAAAACAGAAGACTCCAAACCTGTTTGTTTGATTGGGGTTTAACAATGTGCTCAAAAATATTTCCCTTATATGAGGACAAATCGTCCTTTTCTCACTTTTCCTTGATTAAATATGACGGAAAACCAAATGGAAACATTGTAAAAAACAAACCATGATTACCAGAGACACATCGTGTGATTCACTCATATACCTTATTGTCAACAGATAGACTCGAACCTGTGATTGGTGCATCAAAGTATGTTTGTTTGTTTGATTGGTGTTTAACGTCGTAATCAAGGGTATTTCACTTATATGACGACGGACAGAAATACAGAACATCACAAACAAATCTGCTTCCCGTTACCTTTTAGCTCAGTGAACACCAGGGCAACAGAAAGCAACCTCTTTTCTCACCTCTTACGATCAACTGAGGAAGCCGAGGGAGTATTCAGCAGGGCCATGGCCCACCTGATTCCTGACGGGGAGGTGCATCAAAGTAAGATAAGTAGGCTGATACGTGACCACTATTAGGGCTACTACCTGTCAGGTAACTCCTGCTTATTGTAGTTACCTTAAGAAGCTGTCCCAAAGCTAGATTCAGATCAACGTGAGCTCGAATAAATGTTTTTTGATTATCATCTGGAAACAAAAAATATATATGTATTGTTATTCAAATCCTGATAGCTTTTCCGAAAATACCTAGCCGACAAACCAGTTTTATGGTTAAAAATGTTCTTGAAAACAAAGGATTTTATTTTGTTGTTTTATTTTATACAGGGGAATATGGCATCAAGCCAATAGATCTATAAACTGAAAGAGCTAAAAACAAAGAAAAAAAATTTGCAAACACTCAACGGGATAATTCTTCAAAATTAGTTGAACCATGCATCAAATTTCAAAATATAAATGACATTCTAACAGTTATTTACAACTAAGCGATAAAAGCTGACCAATTATATTCACAAACCTGATTTGGTATCATTAGAATCTGTAGATGGTGTTTTAAGTCTGTTAGACATTTCCAGTTCAGTGGCTCCACTCTCTAGTCTCACAGCACTAGATGTCGGGGTGGTAGCTGTAATCTGGATACCCTTATAACAAAACACATTTCAACTCTTAGTACAGAGGCAATGTGGGGGTTATTTTAAACTAAATGCTTTCTGGCATAATGTTAGAAAAGCAAAAAATAATATCTATTTGAACATCAGATAATTCAACGTTTTTATCAATCAAGACTTATTTTAAGAAAAATATTTACAAACTAAAAGACATTGATTAAAATACAAAAAATTCAAACAAAAATTAACCAAGGATAATAAATCTGTCTTGATTTTGCGGTTTGAACACAGTAAAAATTTACTTATTTGATTTTTTTTTACTACTTTTGTATTTTAAGTGTTAATTAGTGATAATCAGCAAAACCATATATAAATGACCTAAATGTGTGAGTCTATCAAACAGGTTGCATACTTTAATAAATGAGAAACAATAAAATCTTCAGTTTGACATGGATAATCACAGTCCATTTGAAATGTTTATGTCCACGGGGATTACCTTGAATGTAAATAGTAATGAGAAGAGTATAGAAGGAGCAGAGTTCTTCGTGGACTTGGCTTCTCCTGCCAAGGAAGCAAACGGCTGTTCCGATCCGGACATCTTTTGTAACAGCTCATTCAACTCCTGATTAAATAAAATGATAGTAAGAACTGAATGAGTGGATTGTAAACTAATGAAGAAATAGGCTATTGTTCCAATCTTAGAGAACAATGTAACAATAACCAGCCAGGTCCAGCCTATAGTTTCTGTGATGATCTAATAACTCAAACCTGAGTTTTGACACCAGTCCGCCAACAGAATTCAGTATTCTATAGACATGATTGAGTATCATAATCAGGACAAATATCTGACTTGCACATTGTATAAATGGTGATCTCGACATTGTATACATAGCATTCTATGTTCAATAATATGAGATATGATAATTGTGCTATGGTAAAGGTCCAGGAGAATGAAATGTGTGACAGCAGAAAGACAGTCCCTATTTTACTAAGCAATATAGATCCTTTACAAATTTTTACTTTCACTATTGTATTATATTTTCATTAGGTTTTTGCTGTTATTATATTACTAATTCGAGAAAGGTTTATTTGATTGGGGTTTAACAAAGTACTCAAGGGTATTTATATGATGAGTCAATGAATTAAACATTTCACCCTGTTCCTTGCTTAAATCAGTGAATAAACCTCGTAATAACCACCCCCCACGATTGCCAGAGCCACATCAAGTGACTCACTGATATACCTGATGGTTGACACATGGAAACAAACCTGGGAGCGGTACATATAAGTGGGAGGAGTAGGCAGAAAGGCTAATCACTAACATACAACAGGGTGTAAAATTCAAGAAAGAGAATCAAAGAAAAGAGAAATGTAGAAAGTTTACCCACCTTCATAAAGACTTTCTGTACAAACACTAGGTGATTAAGGAGGTCGGTTGTCAGACTCAATTCTAACATGCCCACCTCTGCCACAGCATTCAGATAACTGCCTTCTTTCAGATCCAAGCCCTCCACCACCCTCTCTGTAAGTGTGCCACTGCCTCCCTTCTGCTGACGGTAATCTGCGGCCATGTGGATGGGTGGCAGATCCACGCTGGCTGAAGACGGGATCATAGTCTCTCTGGTGGTCACCTACAGAGAATAGGACAGAAAAATACAGAATAAATTGCGATGATGTGTCAAGAGTCTCTTACAGCAAACATCTATCCACATTTACTTCAAAGAAGTCCTCGCATATCAGACTTCAGAATTACAAAATTAAAATACTGATGGTGCAATAGAACCTGAAAGTAGACAATCTCTATGTGCAATTCTTGCAATCAATTGGTTGTTTGATTCATGATTGATTAATCAATGGATTGATTTAATTATTTCATTTGAATGACAGTGGTGTAACCCAACAGCAAATAGATGCATTCTCACAATCCTAAATTGGGTTATGCTGTGTTGGAAAATGAACGTTCCTCCAATGCAAAGAACATACTGATCTCAAATAAAAGACAAAATAATTTTAACAAACAAATGTTTGTTTATTTGTTTCATTGGGGTATAACTTCATACTCAAGGGTATTTCACTTATATGATGACGTGCCAGCCCAATGGATGAAAGAAACTACCCCGGACACCACTGGCAACAAATAATTGTTTATTTGTCTGATTGGTGTTTACTGTCGTCGTACTCATCGGACAGCACAAACAGACCGGCTTCCTACCTTTGATTGGAAGCTCAGTTTATGTGAAGGTAGATTGACAGAGAATTTAGCCTTCTTTCCAGTGATTCCAGATATAGTGATTTTACCAGTCTACAATACAAAAAAAGATTAGTTTATGTTATAAGTAGAGAAATTATACACAGACAACTTAATATGGAAGGCAAATTATAAAAACATTAAAACTCAATGCAAATATATTCAAGCAAAACCCACTTCTACATATGCCTGTATTATTCTGCAGGTAAAACAAGACAATATATTTAGAGAAATACATTAGTCCCTTACTGTTCCAGATGGTAGGAAATCAGATATCTTTTAGATATTTAATGTCAAAATGGCCATAATTTTGCCAAAAATGAACAAAACTTGTAAATGTACGATAATGACGGATCGTCCACTTCACTCAGTCCCTTGCCTAATAATGGTGGAAAACCATAAGAAAACTTCGTAAAAAAACACCCCTGCAATTGCCAGAGCCACATCATGTGACTCACTCTTATGCCTGATGGTCGCCAGACTGACTGATCTTTGCAAAAAAAAAAAAAACCTTTGTGAAAATTAAGCCCATTCATAAGAAAGCTGTATACCGACATTGAGTTCAATCCACTTTGCAAAAAGCGCAAAAAACTAAGTCTCCTCTGTTTCCTCTAGTAGGGAAACTGATTTGATTTGATTTGATTTATTCACCAAACATAACAAAAGTCATATACAGGATATATATTTATTTATATATATATATATATATAAGTATTCAATGTTGGGAATAAAAGCCTGTGGTTCTTTGAAATTATCAGCTTCAAACTTCTAGGTGCTAGCTCTTCCTAGAAAGACTTACTTTACAGTTTCCCACAAAAAGGGAATTCATTGATTTATTATCTCACCTTGTATTGTGCCTTAAGGGATGGCAATAAAGATGCTCCAATACACCAGCCTTGTAATGTGGCTGTCACACGAATATTAAAACCAGGGGATTTCTCCACAGCTGGTCTGTGGAAGCGAACGTTAACATCTTCAGCGGTCACTTCTTCTGTCGCTTGGGATGCTGATAGGTTTGATTCTGTATCTACTGTAGTACGACTGTTAGAAAAGGTATGTCAAAACAAAATAAAAATAAAAAAAACTCAATGGCTCTAAAAAGTCGAACACAGTAACTGACAGATGGACTTTACTAGTGCAAAGTTAGGGGATAATGGATGGGGAGATTGGGCTGCACATGGGTGGGGAAGGGGCGGGGGGTATGCTAGGCTTCATGTGAGTTCAGAATGCTGGCGGGAAATTTATATTGCAACTTCACTTGTTCACTGGGAATTTCAGCAAATTTCGGCTCTGATAAGCAAAGATATATTTTTATTTTAAACAAACAAAAAGTTATCAAAATAAAAAAGCAAAAGTACTGAAAATATGTAAAACTGTTCTAAAACTTAAATATGGATGAAGAGCAAGCTGTTACCTGGCTCTGGCCAGTGGCCACCTGAACTCCTGTAAGGTACTGCTGAGTTGTCTGGAGCCCCTAGTCATCATGCCATGGAGGATGACCGGGTGTTGAGGAATATTAATATCTATCACCCCTATATCAACAAGGGCAGAGTTGTGCTCCTTCCCTCGTCTCAACACGGAGGTGTACAGGCTGTGAGAAGTCCCAATGTCCACGTTCACGACAGTTCTGTAATTTTTTATTGAAGAAAATAGAATGGTTAGGTTCTTTACTATTCAATGGAATTCCATCCCTGCATGTATGGGTGTCTTTACTGCAAATACAACTCCCCTGTAAATCAGGCCCTTTTACAGAACATGTCATCTGTGAATGATGTGCATACACTGTTAAACAAGTTAATTCACTCCATCTTTATTTGCAATAGCTTCGATGTTATCAAAACTTTGATTCTAGAAAAGATGGAAAACATACCACCATTGATGCCACTGGCAACCAATGAATCGAAGACAATCTAACGACCTAATCGCAAGACATTACCAACAAATCAGCGTCCTTATGACCTATAGCGTCAGAAGCACCAGGGCAACAGGAGGCTCCGTCTCAACTGCCTACAAATTCCAAATAGAAAACTCACCTAAACTGATTTCTAGGTGGTTGGCCTTCTTTCAGAACTATCATTGTGTGGCCGACGTAACCTGTAATAGACGAGTCAGCTGACTTCCTCTTTAGGAAACCTTTGACCTTTTCCTTATATCCCCCAGTAGCATGAGCATTCTGAAGTTCAGCCTCAAGTCGGAGTCCCCCTAGAGCAGCTAGAATCCGAACCTTCTTTACCTTGGTTACTCCATATACAACCAATGGGGTACTCTCACCAATGTAGATGCCTGAATTATGAGAGTAATAATAAAATGTCTTTAATGCCCTATCCAGTATGCTTTGGGAAAAAAATCATTTACATGTATCCGTCACAGGATAATCACAAGACAAAAAACACCCCAAACAGATTGGCTTCCTATTGCCTGTTGGCTCTGAGAGCCCGAGAAGAGAGCTCCCTCCCATCCACCCACCCTAGTTCTTTAAAGCACATTTAAGTTGCCAGAAAATAAAATTAGCAATACCTGATAAGGCCATAAAAAGTTAATGAATAGTTTCTCAGGCACCACAGCATCATGTAAATTTTTTTTATATTAATTTTTTTAAAAAAGCCTTTCTTAAGTTCTGCCTGCACTGTAAAATTTGGCTTTCAATAAAATGTATTTATGAGTAAGTTTATAATATGTTTTATTCTACATATCTCCCAGAGTAGTAAAAAAAAACAAAAAACTCCCACCCTCACCATTTTTCCAAAATGAATTGCCTGAGGAAACTAGTTATCAATATTCTTTAACCTAAGAGAGAAACTTACAAGCATAAGTCAAATGTTTAAAAAAAATTTAATCCTACTTGATTCAAATACATCATAAAATTCTTAAATCAATTCTTACCTAAGGACACTTCAACATATCAATAAACTTACTCTGTTTGAATCTGGTCCTGCTGAAAGAAGTCTGAGCAAATCTTCCTTCCATTCTTTCTTCCTCAGCTGCCAGTGAATCAAAGCGATCTCCTTCCACCTCCGGAATATCTCCCATCGGAGATTTTTTTCGTCCACGGACAGAGTCATGGTCCGCTTCCTCATGAATCACAGAAAGACGAGAAGCTTCTGTTCGTTTGTTGACAGTTTTTGGCTCAGGCATAGTTGAGTACAGGTTTAATAAGTGGTACAAGGTTCTCCAGCACTGAGGCGTATTCTCCTTGATTTCATCGACTATAGTCTTCTCTGCTATTATGGGTGAAGAGGAATCTACCATGTCTATTGAAACAGAATCTCTCCTGGGTGTCATTGTTGCTGAAAAAGCTTTCTTCTGTTTCTTTTTAGCAGATTTGTCATACCTACGCTTCAGAGAAAGTGTCAGTCTATCAGGTCTTTTGGAGTCGGATAAATTTTTGTCAAATGTGGAAGACCTTGAAGCATTAGTCTGTTTACTGGTTTTACTGTCAGTTTTTGAAGGATAAGTAGCAGGTGTAGCTGGAGACTTTGCGTTTGTGTATCTGGGAGAATCAAGATCCAAATGCCTGTGAGGTCCAATGTTCACATGTCCATGATGCTCTGGATCCAAATGTCCACGATGATCTCGATTTGAATGTCCATGGTGCTCAGGATTTGAATGTCCATGGTGCTCTGGAATTGAATGTCCATGGTGCTCTGGATTTGAATGTCCATGGTGCTCTGGAATTGAATGTCCATGGTGCTCTGGAATTGAATGTCCATGGTGCTCTGGATTTGAATGTCCATGATGGTCTTGATGCTCTACTCCAGATCTTTGTGTTGATGTACTTGATGTCGAATCTTTAGAATTCTGTTTTCTGTGTGTGCGCGTCCATATCTCGTTACTCCTGTTTTCACGCAGTTCAACTCTTGTGCTCTGGATATTACTTATCATGGTAGCGAACTGGTGAACAACTCGTAACAGCGACATATCTACATGCTGTGTAACTGCCTCACAGTCAACAAGAAAGTTAACCTGGGTTGTAGCTGGTTTGGCTTCCAATTTATGCATTGCAATCTTTAAACTATGAGCCGATTTGTTTCTCTTGTTATTTTCACCAGTTCCTGGGTTCTTTTCAAAGTCAATAACATCCTTCATCCCAATGTTCAGATTGAACTTCTGACAATGAAATGCAGGGGATTCCGGGAATATTTTACGCATGTAGTGTGATTTGCTTTTCCCCTTTCCTTTTGAAAAGTTGTTATTTTCAGAATCTATTATCTCTATCTTCAGAGAGTTGAAACTACCTTGTAATGAGACATTTCCACCGAAGCGTTTCATCATGGCTGAGGATCTAACTTCCTCTACATGTAACCCAATGCTTTGTAGAAAGGGTTTGAAGAGAATCTGAGCATCAGCTAATTGTAGAATGGAGGTGGCTAATGTCAGATTCTCCGACGTCAAGTCATTCCCACTGTCGTCTTGATTCCAGGAATTAATAAAACCAGACAGGGTTGAATCCTGCCGCATTGCTGCAGAATGAATTGCAACTTTGGGTGATGGAAATTGCTGCTCATCGCGTTGCCTAGCCATCCATCGATACAAGTCTTCTCCTTCCTCATTCTTCTTCAATATTGACTGCTTAGAAGGGACTTGTTTTAGAGGAGTGCTTGGTGGTGAGGCACCTGCCCCTTGATCTATAGTTGAAGAACTACCAGCATTCGAGATAAAACTAAAATTACTTCCATTTCTCTTCAAAATAGAATGTGGCAAAAAGGAAGCTTTTGGGGTGTTATTTAGTCTTTCTGGAGAATCAAGATACTGGGAATCTGGCACTGAGTTATTGGGTTTGAGTTTATTCGGAAAGTTTTCTGCTTCAGCAGTTTCCCGCTGCAGGTCAGACAAAGTACGTCCGTTAAGACTTGGCATGGAGGTGGTCTGATGGACAGACCCTCCTTCTGCTTGCAGCAGAGACATCTTCTCATCCACCACATCATATGGACTCAGAAGCACATCTGTGTCCTCTTCATCTTCAAGGAAATAGTTACTGCCTTCTTCTTCTGGAATAGAAAACTTCACTCCATAGGGTCTGACTGGTTTCTTGGACTTAAATGTCATACTGACTAGCTGAGGCATGTATAACACATTCTTCCATTGCCTTGTCAAAGCAAGGATACCCTTTTGTATTGTTATTATCTGTGGGATAGTGTCAGCATGGATAGCATCCTCGACAGGTTCTGTTCCTACTCGCAGTAAGTACTTCCTCAACACATTCATCAGCTGACAGGAAGGATCCTCTTGCAGTGTCTTGGATAACACAGTCACCTTGTTGAACTTACTCTGAAAAAAAAAAATGACAAAAATGTATTCAAATTATTATCAGGATGTAAAAGTTTGTTTGATCAGGGTTTACAGCCTACTGAAGGGTATTCCTCTTATATAGGCAAAGATAGTCCTCTTACACTGTTCCTTGTCTCATTATGGTGGAAAACAGAGAGAAAATTAGCAAAAACCATCACAGTGATTGCTGGAGCCACATCGTGTGACTCACCCATATATGTCATGGTCGACAGGCAAACTCGATCATGTAAATGGTAAATAGGAGTAGGATTAGTAGGTGCACACGCTACCACTAAGCCACGGACACAGGATATAAAAGAGATCATTTCAAATACTTGTGAAAATAATATATTAATCACATGACTGATCACTATCTAAAAACAACAAAAATTCTAGACATTCTATGAATTTAATTTTACTGTTGCTATACTTCTGGTGGACAAAGAATTTATACAGCTTATTTGTTGGTTGCTGTTTAATAACATATTTAAAGCTATTTCACTCATATGACAAATTCCCGGCATATTGATAAAAGAAAACCACAGTGCACATCACTGGCAGGAAGTAATGACTAGACAGGACAACCACACAAGGCAATAGAAATCATCACTTCCAGATTAACCTTGTGTTGCTCTATAGCTCAGAGGACAGGAAACTCTGTCACAACTACCTGTGACAAATCGCAGACTGACCAAATTCAGGTGACAAAAAGTAAATTAACAAATTATATTCTTCATAGTGAAATATGTTGATGCCACACTCTATAGTTATAATTTGGTTGTTTGATTGGTGTTTAACGTCATACTCAAGGGTATTTCACATATATGTTGACAAATTGTCCACATCATACTGTACACAGCATGACATGTGACTTGCTCATATACCTGATGGTCGACAGGCCGACTCAATCCCGTGAATCGAAGCAGGTTCAGTTTAGGAAGCACACTTGCTACCACTGAGCCACGGCTGCAGGCTCTTTAGTTATAATAAAAACTAACAAAACGTAATGCTATGCAACACAACATGTGTACCTTGTATGGCATATGAATTCCCTGTACTTCCAGAGCTTCTGTCATGATACATGCCATGATGGAGCTGGTTCTGTGGGTGACTGTCTTCATCAGTTTTCCCACCACCACCATCAGACGATCACTCGGGTTTAACCAGGCATTTATAGCAGGGGTGGCTGTGCTTAATAAATTCCAGTCTAACCTGTATCAACAACAAACATTCACTAATGATAGTACTTCATTGAACAGGTACCAATCCAATAAAGGTTAGATTTTATTCATCGGTTGTTATATTGATTGTTGTTTTATGGCACATTTAGCAGTATTTCAGCCACAGATTTGTTTCAAAACCAACTTTTAAGGGCGTTACAAAACAACTATCTAATATATGTATTTATTGAAATAGTTTCTGTCAACAACTCTTTTGGTGATACAAATGTCTACACAAATAGTGGCAGCAAGATACAAATAATTGACATTTTCAATATAATACAATAGTAACTCAATAGTCTCCTAAGCTTGTATACGAATAGTTATTGTGTACTGAAGCAATAGTTTTGTATACTATAAAAATACTACCACAAAACTATGACAGTAGTGAAGTAAAGGACATTAGCCACCTTTAGTATTATTATACAGGGTATTTGTAAGGAGATGGTATTAACTCTGACCTTGTGAAATCTGCTTGTCTTTTCCTAGGAAGAGAGGGTGGTGACGCAAAATGAAACCAGACATCTGAGAATTGTAGGACCACACTGGAGGCATCCCCAACAAGAGGTTCCATGTGTGCCACACTGGGCAGGGAGCTGGCTGTTGATGGGATAGACATTTTTGAGTCCCATGAGGAGTAGGACTCCGTACTAGGATGTATACGACTAGAGTTACTACTGCTACGACGGAATCCTGCAGCTTGATTAGTTTCGTTCTCCACTTCAAAGTTTGTTTCCTGCATATCATTTAAGGTTCGCTCAATCTCGGCCATTTTTTCCTGGAATGATCGACTGGTACTGTCCTTGTATCCAAGTCGCCTTACAGCAGTTAAGGTTATGTCCTCCACTCCACACTCAAACATTATAAATCCCATAGAGTCTTCGGAATCAATAACTTTTGGCTCTCGAAGTAAGGTTGATTTCCGAGTTCGTTTGGGTGACATTTGAGGTCCAGACTGTGATGAGACTGGGTTACTGTTCTTATCAAAAGTAAATAACACCTTCGATTTATGTTCTGGAATGGCTGTTAGAAAGACTCGCTCTGAGTAAGCTCCGGTTTTTAGTAGCCTTCTCAACTGGCAGTGAACACGGCCGATATGTAGCTTCCCTAGTGATTCTTCTCTTAGCACTTCCGCTTCTGTGTCACACTCGACTTCAGTATCCCCTTTAGTGTCATTAACAGTTGTCTTACTTTTTTTTGTCATGGTACCTGAGCTGAGTTTGCGCAGACTAGACTCCCTGCTGTTGTGTTGTGTAATCTTACATGAGTGATCATTGAGTAAAGCCTGACAACTGATGTCATCAACACACACAGCTAACAGAGACACACAAGCTAGCTCATGAATGCGATCTAAGGCAGAGAATGAAATCACCTCCTCCACAACTGAAGATTGCAGGATACAGACATTAATCTGACAAGAAAATAAAAATAATTGCTAACAAGTACAAGATCAATTTTTAACATTCCTGAATATACACAGGAACAATTCTGCCCATATTTAGCAGAAATAATTTGGTCTTTTAACCCAAAATTATACAGTACAAAATTACTTAATTGTAAATAATAAATTGATCCGGATTGCTACAAGAAGCTAGGTATGGAATCTGAGCATTCTTGTTTTGTTTTTTTATAAATTCTTCTGACAAATTGTTATGCTGCACACATGTAGAAAACAAACAGAGAGGAGTTACCTTTGAAAGGGAGATAAGTGCCTGTAAACTGGTGGTTCTAGTATCCTGGCTGTCTGTTTGTTTGACAGCTAATTCTGCCTCATTACAGGGACTTTCAGCCTCATCAGGTGAATCCTCCCCAGTCACACCTTGTTTGAAGGTGTTCTGTAGCTTAACCTTATCCAAACAGCGGCCATGTAAGAAGTCAATGACTGAAGAAGGATGAAGAACACTGAGAACAGGGATCACAGCCTCCACATATCTAAAAGAGGAAATAACTGTTTGTTTGTCTGTTTGTTTGTTTGACTGGGGTTTAACATCGTACTCAAAGGTATTTCACTCTTATAATGACGGTTTGTCCACTTCACATTTTGAGAGGAGAACTCCTAAAAACAAATGCCGCAATGCCTGGAGTCACATCGTGTCATTCACTTATATAACAGATGACTCGATCCCGTGAATTATACATTATAGTCAGATAAGTAAGCGGGCACGCTACCACTAAGCCATGACCGTGGGCCTAGGAAATAATAAAAATAAATCATCATCAACTGTCATGATAGGTCCTTGAGATGCCAAATGTGAATGACTGGCTCACACAGAATCCCAAGAGAAGTACGGGTTATCTTTCACTAAACTCAGTAGCAGGTTTTATGTTTTATTTCCATTCACAAATTTAAAAACCTTCCATGGGATCCCCAGGGGCCATTTGCTCGAAAGACTATAAGTTGCTTACTTCAGATTAAATCAAGAATACCAGATTAGAGATAGACTTTCAACAAGGAGTGACATCATGGAACATAGGATTCAATTTAATAGCACTTTGAACAACCGGCCCTTGAGCCATATTGTGTGGCTGACCCAACCCCAGTTTATAGATTTGTCTGTTTGTTTGATTGGGGTTTAATGCCATTCTCAAGGGTATTTCACTTATATAACAATGATTTGCACTGTTCCTTGCCTAATGATAGTGGAAAACCTGGTAGGAACCTCGTAAAAACCACCAGCGCGATTGCCGGAGCCACATCATGTGGTTCACTCATATACCTGATGGTTGACAGACAGACTCAATCCTGTGAACAGTACATTGAAGGAGCTTTAGTAACCGCACTCGCTAACCACTTAGCCGCAGCTGCGGGCCTAGGTTATAGAATAGACAGACAGCAGAGCAATAGGATAGATGGATCAATGAGTGTTTCCGTAGATACAAAATGCATATCTCACCTTTGAATTGATTCTAGTAGAAGAGGGGTAATCAAGATGTCCACTGAATCTTTGATTTTCACCACAGCTGAGGTCTTAGAGATATTTTCAGGAGGAAAGGAATCTGAAACTAAAATTATGGAAATCATAATTTAAACCCCTGATAATAATGTAACATTATGAAAAAGGCCAAATAAAACTCTATCGAGGGTATAAATGGAGAATATGAACCTGATAAAAAAGATTCACAGAAATATTTTCACTCGACCAAACGTAAATACGAAAGTACGTTCAAAACAAACACAAATACAGAAAAATATCAGAAGTGTTTATGACTTTTATAATTGAATAAACAAAAAAACTTATAGCAGCTAACACTATTCCTACCATCTTCTCCCTTTTGAGTACTGGAGTCGTCTGTATCCAAGTCTGATTGGTCCCAGAAAGATGGTCCAGGGTCTTTTTCTGGGGTACTATCAGAGCGGAGCACCTCACCTTTAGCCTTCATAATACTTGTTGTAAAGCCTTGATTGGAAGAGATAAAATGAGGGATCCAAGATGGGGATTGGGATAAGATGTGGCCAGATACTGAAGAATGAGACTGGAACGATCTGTCATGTCGCAGTCCTTGTCTCTGAATCAGATACGGCAATGGTGGAGGCGCCGACCAATTCTGACAATTAAGCTGAGTAAGGTGACTGGAATAACAGGACATTAAAATGGGTGACTTTGTAATTGGTTGGTTAATTTGTCCATGTAAATCAACCAATGAAAAGTCTTCTGGCAGATCCTGTGATTCGGTTTCAGTGGGAGTGGTACCAGCTGACATGTATGATATCGTTGAACTGGTGAGTGACGAGGAAGAGCCATACATGTTCAACACTGTACCTTCATCTACAGCTGTGAAGTCACTTAGTCTGGATATATCAGATGATCGACAGACTAACGTAGAATCATGATCTTCACCATCAATATCAGAGATTGGCTGCAAAATTCTTTGTCTTTCCATTTCCGGCGTAACTATTACATCCTCATCAGCTGAGAAATATTTTTCACTTTCTATTGAAGCACTGGATTTGAGACGTAAAGAATTACTGGAATTTAAGCGTTCCAACAAGGGGCTTGATAAGGATTGTTTAGATGGAGTCCGGTCAAAGTTTGTTCCAACACTGTGAAAACTCAATGCAGAAGATCTGGAATCTCTTCTACCCCCAACAATTGGAGAGGTATGCTGACTGTGAGAACTTTGGGATGCCTGGCTATCATACCATTTAATGGCACCTTCTGGCAGGCTTATAGGAGAGCTTCCTATACTAGAAAACTTGAAAGACCGACTGTCAGAGGACGTTGTGGTGGTTGCTGCAGGACTGCTCAAGCCATCTGTATCAAAAGCATCAGGCATGGGGTCATCTGGCAAGAACTCACTAGGGATACTAGGGCTGATTGTAGACACTGAACTGTCACGGGAAACCGTTGGATTATGTCCATCAGTGGCAAACACAGAATCACATCCACTAACTAATGAGTCTTTCTTCATTTGACTCCTGTATAAAATACTTTGATCACTGGACAGACTCAATGTCTGAGCATTTTTAAGATCTTCTAATACTGTACTATTTGTCATAGGAGTCTCTGGGCTCATATATCCCCGAGTAAAAGCAAAACCTTTCCCATTGGTTGGAGACTCAGGGATTGCTGTACTGGCAACGTCAAAAATCAAGCGATCTTTATGAAGTAAGCTCTGTCCAAAACCAGGGTCAGAGCCATGAGGGAATATCTGGAAGACTGCCTTTGAACGAGTGTCTTTGGTGTAACGTTTTGGATGGAAGAATCCAATTCCATTCCTGTTTTTGCCAAAAAATTCGCAACCACCTTGGCAGCCACACTTTCCCTGTTGTCTATATGGGTTGAGCAATTCCTCATCAGACCACAGTAGCCACAGACGTTTGGTCTTCTGGTCATGATATTTGAGGAATTCGTCTTGGACTGAGTGAAGCTCAGGGAAAGGCAGTGCCATGGCTGCCTCAATGTTCACGGGTCCCAGGGAGAATCCTCCTGATTCTAACCAGGTATCAACACTCTCTGTCTCAGAACCTACAGGGGCCGTAGAGATGTACTGCTTCAGGTAGATATGATCCACAACGGCTGTCACTCCTGCCGTAGTGCCTACACCATGGAGGTTACAAGTAGAAACACGAGCAGGAAACAACTGAAAACATACAAAAAATACATTACTTAGCTTGTATGTTTGTTTGTACATTTTATTTTTTCACTCTAGTACCTTAAAAAAGGTTTGTTTGTTTGGGGTTAAATGTTGTACTCATAGGTATTTCACTTATATGATTACGGATTGTCCCTTCACGATGTTATGGGGGAAAACCGAGAGGAAATCTCGTAAATACCAGCCCTGAGATTGCCGGAGCCATTAAGGTGTGGCTCATTCATATACCTGAGGCTCGACAGACGGACTCAATCCTGTGAACAGTACATCAAAGTAAGATTAGCAAGCACACCCACTACCACTGAATGACACCATAGCGTAGTCTGGGCCAGGGGCTAGGCCAGAAATCAAAAGTGTGGTGTCCAAAATGGTCATTATGCTAAGTGACAAGGTGTCTGATTGTTACAGTTTCTCTCTCTCCTGTATGTTCATCTTTGAAGTGTTAAGAAAAATTTTCACAGAAAAAAATGATTGATGTTAAACTCTAAGGACCAAATGGTCTCAACTAGTGGAATTGAGTGCAAAACATTGGTTAACTTGATTGATGTTTTACGATATGCT
The DNA here is from genome assembly GCA_034783835.1 of Mopalia ciliata. Classification (NCBI taxonomy): domain Eukaryota; kingdom Metazoa; phylum Mollusca; class Polyplacophora; order Chitonida; family Mopaliidae; genus Mopalia; species Mopalia ciliata. The sequence goes on along the minus strand of JAVFBW010143274.1, from coordinate 3,871 downwards.
CAAGGGTATTTCACTTATATGAAGGCGTGTATTGGAACAAAAATTAACAATAGTACAACATAAAATGTCCAATGTTTTGATAAAGTTGTAAAATTAAACTTTCTCCAGTGCTAAATTAAGACATCAGTGTCTGAGCTTACCAAGACAGCTGAACAGAGCATTTGTTTGTTTGTTTGGGGCTTAACGTTGTACTCAAGGGTATTTCATTTAGATGATGACCTGTCCACCTTACGCTGCACCTAGCCTAAATACAGTGGAAAAAGGGTAGGAAACCTCGTAAAAACCACCCCCGGAGATTTCTTGAGACAACATGTGAGTCGCTTATATACCTTAGGGTCGACAGGCTGACTCGATCTTGTGAACAGTAAATCAAAGCCGTTTCAGATTAGGAAACGCACACGCTATCACTCAGCCACAGCTGTGGGTCCACAGAACATTGAAAATTAATTAATATTGACAAGGCCAGAAAGTCTGATACCTTAGGATATAACTTTCTTCTATATTTTGATTAATTGATTGGTGTTTTATGACTTGCTTAGAGCTATTTCACTTATATGATAGCACCAATATTTTTTATATTTTGATACTTGTGCGCAACAAAGAATATCCACTCATTTGTCAATAGTATTACAAATGCTATAAACAAAGACCCTGATCTTGAATTAATGTATAATGAGTGGACCACCAACCTGAAAGTCTAGGGCACTGCCCGACTCCACTATGAACAAGTTAATGGAGTCAATGGAGGCTCTAGTCATTCTGTATTTGATATCCTCAGATGATGGGCAGGAAAAGGGGAATCTGTCAGAGTGTGAACACTCATGCTGGGGAACCATATGTTGACAGTTTTTATAGGGTACTGGACGTTGCAATCGATTCTCTGGATCATCAACCAACATTACAAAGGTGATCAAAAACTCTGTGATGTTCTGAATCTGAAACGTATGTATGGTAGAGAAAATACAGAAAAGTAAATATTGAACATTACAATATAAGGAAATAATTAATCTTAACTGATACCTATCATACTGTATTTGGATTATAGCAATTATCAGTATTTTCGACACAAAATTATTATTTATAGCAATTATGTTTAAAAAAACACTACAAGATTAAAAGCTAATTAATTTACTACAAAAGAAGTCAAAATGTAGCAATGACTTGAAGAGAAACAATTTTGCTTCAGTTTGATTGAGGTTTATGTTATTAGTATGATGTAGGATGACAGATAGTCCATTAAACTCAGTCTGTCCCTCGCTTAACTACAATAAGAGATTCACGTGTTTGTTTGTTTGATTGGGGGATTTAATATCGTACTCAAGGGTATTTCACTTATATGATGACGGATTGTCCACTTCACACAGCCTTAATATGGTGAAAAACCGAGAAGAAACCTCGTAAAACACCTGCGATTGCCGGAGCTACAACAGGTGACTAGCTCATATATCTAATGGTCGACATGTGGACTCGATCCCATGAACGATAAATCAAAGCAGATTCAGTTTAGGAAGCACACTTGCTACCACTGAGCCATAGCCGGGGGCCCCGAGATTCATGTGAAAGGCATAAAAAGTTTATTTTCACCTAAAAAAAAGAGTCAGACCCTGACAATGTATATCTGTATGACTTTATAGTTATAATGCTATGGTAAACTAAGTCCAATATGAAAGGACAAACCTGGGGAGTGGTGAGTTTTCCAGTAATATCTCCTATTGTAGCCTCAACCAGCCAGCCATACTCCAGTGTCTCACTTTCTAAAGGTAAACCTTTATGTGAAAACATGGCATGACCTCTGACCTGAAGTCCCGACAAACCTATGTGTCCTTGACGGAGGTGAGATTGATCCGAAAGACGCTGAAAATGTATAAAGAGCAAACAAAAAATAAGACAACTTATTGATGGAGATTTCCATTTTAATTAAATGTCCATCTGTTCTTAAATATTGTGATTGCTCTGTTTTGTTGTGGGTGACGCCCAATATGGGTTCACATTAATAGTAACCACTGTTTATTCAATATAAGTTGTTATCAAAGGATGTTTGTGTCTTAATTTAATCAACATATATAATTAACATCTCTAAAATCAATAAATTTGTAAATAATACGACTTCAAACTTTATTTCAGCACAGATATGCCACTAAGAATATATTTGTCTAATATATACAATTTTCCGATCTAACTTTCATTCTGCCAATAAAGTATCTTTAGCAATGACTTACTGTGAAGTTATCTGTGGCCACCAGAATAGCAGGAGAGAGGAGTAACTGTAGCTTGGTCTCCAGATAGTTCTTGTCCAGTTCAAATCCCACTCTTTCCACGTGCACACTGGGGCAGGCTGTATCTTCATCACTACAGTTCTATCAACAGACCAACAACAATTAAACATATGCAACAATATTAATATAGGAAACTTATTTTGTAAATAAATCAGTCATATGTTAGAGATTCTTCCTTTACTTTATTTAACATAGGGTAAATCACCTCAAATTTCATTTATCCTTGATTGCTTTGTTTTTTTTTACGTAATACTCAAGGGCATTTCACTTAAACAGTGATGGATTATCCACTTTACAGTGTTCCTTGCCTAATAACAGTGGAAAACCGGGTGGAAAACTCAAAGCCCCACCCCTAATCCCCCATCCCCAGCCCCATGACTGCCGAAGCCACATTGTGTGACTCACTCATATACCTAATGGTCAACGGCCAATGATCCCATGAATGGCACATTGGAGTAGGATTAGTAAGTGCACAAGTTAACCACTTAGCAATGGCTACAGGCAGCCGTGTATTTAATTGATATGTTAAGCATGTTTTCCAACAATAATTGACACCAGCACAACCATCAAATGTAACATGTTTGTAAAAATTGTAAAATTAGTTTTCCTCAAGGGGTAAGTTAAGACAACATTGCTCCACTCCAAACAAACTGACCGAAGCCAGAAGGCAACACATGATAAAACAAAATGATAACTTAAGCTTGGCTATGAGAGCACCTGGATACAGGTTGGAAGCTGCCTCTGGCAACCAGCATACCAAATTTACTGGGCTGGGCATCCCACCTAGTCACATAATTTTTAATGTCTTAAATCAATCAAACAGGAATAGGTCCCATCCTTTCAAGAATTATAAAATTTTAATTTAATATAATTAACAAATCTACTTACCCTTATTAAATGGGCGTGGATATCGTGTAGAGTAGCAGATACTGTTACAGCGAATGGTCTGTATTTCCTATCATCAAATGGTTTCTCTGTACTATCAGGGGTGTTGATGAGAGTGAACGTAGACTGGGTGTCCTCCTCTTTATCAGGGCTCTCGGGGGCAGGGGAAGTGTAGAATGGGTTAAAAGTTTGGTCCTCACCTAGATAATTCTCCTGAAACAGGACAAAACAAAAGATTTTTTTTAAATATGAGTGACATAAAGAGGTTTTGGTGTATTGGAAATGTGTGTGTTTTTGTGGGTTATGCTTTACCAGAGAGACTAAATGGCAAGGTGTTAACCTTCAAGATGTAAATTTTGACTCCCTCTTTTATGTCATTCTACACAGTATTTCACAATCTGAATTTTGCTCTGCTGGACAATTTCTTCAATGCTAGACAAAGACAGTGTGCTAAAATGTTAAATTCAAATTTAATTGCTTGTTGTTTGATTAGGGTTTAACGTTGTACTCAAGGGTATTTCACTTATATGACGCAGATTGTCCACTTCACACTGCACCTAGCGTTAATACGGTGGAAAACCAGGAGGAAACTCTGTAAAAACCACCCCTGCGATTGCCAGAGCCACAACATATGACTCACTCATATACCTGAGGGTCAACAGGCGAACCCGTGAACAGTAAATCGAAGCAGGCTCAGTTAAGGAAGCGTG